>NJDC01003391.1:235789-268937 GCA_002245475.1 Calephelis virginiensis
ATGTATCGCAAGTGCGTTTTGAAAACATTGTCTAGCTTCATCCCATTCTGAACTGGCAGCATGAACCAAGCCTCTCTAAAAAATATAATACATACCAACTTTTTAAGAACTATATACCAATATAGTGAAATTTAGGACTTTTCTCAATAAGAAAAAGGTATACATGATGAACTATCCCCCTCCCGTTACTATATGGGAGTACAGTTAGTTATCTAAAGCAGTGTTCTCAAACTTTCACGATAGTGAAATACACAAACGTGGTTCATACAAAATGAAAACATATACCACAAATACATTAAAATTGAAACACTGTTTTTAAAATTTCGCTTTTAATGTAAAAATTCCAAACTTTTAACTTTTTTTCAGTTTCTAACTCTGTCATCAATAATTTTCTTCTTGGTAACTTTTTACATTTTTATCTAGATAAAAAGTTTCGAGGAAGTCTTCTTTGTTTGGAAACGGCTAGGTTTCAAGAAAAAATATGTAGGAAAACTAAATGGACAGGCTTTTATGTCTAAGTTTAAATTATAGTTAGAACTTACCGTATATAACACAAGATGACTAAAAGGAGTTAACGTGGCCGCCTCCGACACACATCCCGCCGCTGCAGTGACGCGACCTAGCCTGGAATAATTTTAAATTTCACATAATTTTATAACCCATACCACACATACTTACATACATATATTCAAGCCCAGTGTGGGGTGGACGGAGAGTATCAAGTGTCAGGATTCTCATAGATCTGCATCCATGTTACACTTTTCACACAAAAGTATCTTCACGCCCATATCCCCGAAGAGGTAGGCAGAGGTACAACCAAGGCACCCACGACTAGCCGATGATACTAAGTTCCACAATGTGATCGGTGGCAAGCCTATCGCCAACCGGGCACAATTCCAATCCCGACCAACATTTTTTTTTTATTAGAAAATTGGAAAAATCCAATTTTCTTTTTGTTGGCCGACCCGGGATTCGAACCCGGGATCTCATGCAGTCAAGTCCAACACCCGGACCGCTAGACCACAGAGGCGAGGAGAGCGAACTTTTCACACAAACACTACGATTTCGGAGAGTTAGCACCACCTCGGATAAAACCTGAGCGATTTACATACGTACATCAATTCATATTCGTATTATGCAAGGGGGCAAGGGGAGAGAGGATTCGAAAGATATGAACGAGAAGGTAGTGGTGTGGCAGAGTAGTTTTGTGGTACTGTAGTATTGTAGTGGGGATGTGTAATGTTACGGTGGTCTGATGGTGTGGTGCAGTACCTGAGACAGAGGTCGGCCAGCAGCAGCCAAGCCCCCGCGCGGCGCTCGGCGAGGGGGGGCCGGGCGCGGGGCGCGGAGAGGGAGGAGGCCCCCTCGGAGAGCGCTCGCTCCACCCGGAACGCGCCCGCGGACTCGGCCCGAATGGACACTGCACACAACAAACGGACGTTATATTGCAGTGTGTTTTTTGTACGAGATATAACATTTCTAACTGCGGTCACTCGTCGCCAACAAACACGAACGTTTACGGTTCTGTTCTGTGTGACTGCAAGTAACGCTTTATTACTTTTAAACGAACTACGAGTGGTTATTCATACGGATAACAGTTCATCTGCTGTATGAATCGGACATATATTACAATCTCGAATAAATTTCAACATTAATAAACTTAAAATGCTATAATATTTAACTGACTTAATCGTTAAAATCATACAATATAATATATGAAAGTCAACGTTACCAGCATCCCTATTGCTCTGGGCGTCGTCGTGAAGCGAATCTGAAAGCGCGTCCAGCTCAGTGTACCCGTTGTGCTCGAGATCCACGTCTGCATCCGCACTATTCAGGAGCTTCAACAGCTCCTTGCCTGTTGCTAGCGCTGCCTAGAACAAGTTTCTTGATACTGGATTTGATATAATCTAGATGTTGCCCGATGACTTCTAACACGTAATAAGTTATTTAATTCTCTCGTAAGAACCTTATACTGTTCAATTTTAAATTTAACCATATTCTGCAATTTGTGAGGTCTAAATTTGATCCGAAATCAAATAATTGGTTAGTTTGATGGACCTTACAATGAAAAAGAAATGAAAGAAGATCTTTAATTGAAGAAAAAAACATTACATAGGTTGGTCGACGTCTTTCAAAACTATTTATTAGATGAAATTCATCATTCTGCACATTGTATTTGCCAATTATAATGTAAGATTTTCTTTATAGAAAAGATGTATTAACAAAATGAATGAGAGTAAGCAAATTGTATGCTTGTGTTATGGGTGTTAACTAACGATAGTAATATATAGAAATACTTCAACAGATACTAGAATAAATTTAAAAAACACCCAGAATCAGAAATTCAGATGTCTGAATGTTCAACACATAAGTGCTTGCCCCGTCGGGAATCGAACCCGACTCTCGCAGTTAGGCGTGTACGCTAGCCCCTCGACCAACGAGACGGCCAATAAGTTAGTTTTTGGCTATTCAAATCCAAATGTGAAAATAGTCAAAGTCTGAGAGTATGATGATGTACAGATTTGAGATATCTCATTCTTATAAATATTGTAAACTAAATTTATATTTTTCAACTACCCACGCAGTAATAGGCGCATACTGGTATGGGTCTGTGTTGCAGTTGAATACACTCTGAAAAACTTGAATTGTGTGTGTGTGTATGTGTGTGTGTACCTCTCCCCCCTCCCACCGCAGCTGCAGCGCGGCGAGCGCCCACAGCGGCCACTCGGCGGCGGGGTAGTGGTGTCGGGCGAGGCGCGCGGCCGCCAGCGCGCGGGGCGCCCGCGACCCGGCACACGCGCTCGCCCACAGCGCGCTCGCCAGCCGCAGCCCGCCGCCGAACTCCGACCGCGCGCGCAAACACGACCGAGTCGCGTCCTACGCAAACCGTTACATTCAAAACTTGGCCGTAAGTTTTAAAAAAACTTCTCCATTAAAGCAACCGTCTATATCCGTTATCAATAAATCAAGCAACTACACTATTATCTGCTTCACGAGAGAGAAGAACGCCTATTCATCAGATGAATCTTAAGTCTTGCATTACGTTTGAAAAAATAATATAAGTAAGTAAATACTTTTACGCCCATATCCCCGACGGGGTAGGCAGAGGCACAACCAGGACACTCAGGACTAGACGAAGACTTTACGTCCCACAATGTGACAGGTGGCAAGCCTATCTCCAACCGGGCACATATCCAATTCCGGGCAACGTTAATTTTATAAAAAAATTGAAAATATACATTTTCCAATCTTTTCGTTGCCCGACCCGGGGATCGAAGCCGGGACCCCAAGAAATCAATTCCAACGCCAGACCGCTAGACCAAAAGAACAGAAAAATAACAAATAGGCTTCCTAAATCTTTTTTACAAAAGGGTCAGCAGGTTAAAAAGCAAGAGAATCTTCCAGGCGAAAGGAAAAGCTTTAAATACTATCAAAAATGACTTATATGCGCTATTAAGAAAATAATTCAAAGTAATGCTTACCATTGCCTCGTTCAAAGATCCCAGGTACATATGCTGTAGCGCGAGGTGGTAGAATGCTAGGTGGTCGTTGTCGTCTATCTCCACAGACCGAAGGAGTAGCCTTAAACACGTTTCGTTTGCAGCGTCTTTTTCAATGCGGGAATTTGTCTTCTGCAAATAATCTGTTTTTAGTAGTTGGTCCATTCTACAACAACATCACAGGTTTAAGGAAAATACGAAAATCGAGCAAATTTTAACTACTACTACTAACTACCCCAAGTATTATATGTATACATACCTGTGCCTTCATTTGATGTCCGACGGCGACATACAGTAGACAGCGTGCCAGCAGTGGCCCGTCAGCTTCTTCCTCGATAGCCAGAGCCTCTTCGGCCACCTCTATACCTTCCTCTATCTACGCATCATTCAGAATGTCGCTATACATCATGACACTTTCAAACTACCAAGGACTACCAAGTATCCTAACTTTTAAGATAATTATAACCATCGATGGTTGATTTTAATACAGGTCATCAATGGTGGTAATTTTGTTGCACATTCACAAAACTAATTTTAAATTATAGCTATCTTCTTTCAACGATAGTAATAGAAAGAGACAAAACACGTTAAGTGCTGTCAGATTAGTCTGTAATCATTTTACAATATTAATTGAATATCAGAAGAAATTTTACAGACTTTTAACCAATTCCTCTAAAAAACTTTGATTAAAAACGCCACGAATTGACATATCCAGACTCATCTGACATGTCTACAATTTTCCATCTCTTTTCAATTTGTTTCGTTGAAAAAAGATAGCATATACTTAAAAAAAGTTTACTTGGTGTACAACAGAATTACCACCAGTGCGCCATAAATTTCTAGCATACTTGTTCTTGTGACTTTTGTCTTTATTTAGTCTCAATAGAATTCTAGTTCTCAATATAATAAACACACAGTTTAATTTTACTTTGTAAAAATAATGCGGATAGTTTGAAACTTGATTCAATAACAACAAACAAATGACATCATGTTAATTCAATAGTCGTTTAAATAAAATACGTAGACTTGTGGCCGAGGAATGCAAAAATTACAACATTCGTACTATAGTGAGGTCACTATGTCTCTCTGCAGTGTCGATAAACATCCAATTTGATCAAACTACCTACAGTTCAAAATAAAATTAGTAAAGTTTTTTGTCACGATATTTAGTGAAAAATTTATTGAAATTGTCTATTCAATCCCCAAAATAGGTTGGTTGGTGAGTACAGGATGATAAAAACTAATTCGACGGATTTCCTAATGTTAGAGACACCAAAGAAAAGATGGTATCCCTTGGTGTAATGCCAACCTGAGGCTGGGATGACAAAACACTTGCGTAAGTAAACTTCTATGTAACACTAATGTCAAGATCCTATTACTTGCCGAAACGACTTGTTTTGGGCTGTAGTTTTTTTTTTACTAAGCATAATTAGCCTAAGAACTCACAGAGCGGTTTTTACGTGTGCCCGCAGCGGTTGCGGGCCCGCAGGTTCTGTAGAATGAAGATTTATATTCAAAAAGTAAAAGCAAATTTAAAAAAGGTGTTAGTGCGATTCTCAGACTATAGAAGTGAAACTTCAGTAAATCGACAAAAGAATGAGATGAATATGTATTTGTGTCTCTTACCTGCAAAAGAATGAGATGAATATATATTTGTGTCTCTTATCTGTCGTTTTTCCGTTGCACCCGTTTTGAAATCACAACGATTCTAAGGAAGTTTCACTTCAACAATGCGTTTTACACCCGCAGCGTTCGCCGTTCCCGCGACAGCGGTCGCCCGCCCGTAGATTCGTACAAGTTTGCGAGCAATGTTATAAACCGCGACGGTTACGTTATCGCACAAATTAGCGGTCTCATGAGTTTTGAAATAAAACGGCAGTTCCGCAACCGGTTACGGGTAAAAACCGCTCCGTGATTTCTTAGTCTTACTAAGAAGTCAATCGGTAAAATCTTTAAGTATAGTCGCTTTTTTTATGATATTGGAAGGCAAACAAGCAGATGGATTTCCTGATGTTAAGAATTGCACGCCGCCCAGAGACACCAAAGGTGGTAATGGTGCGTTGCCAACCTGAGGCCGGGATGTTAGGCTTCGAGCAAAAGTAAGTTTACCGGCTACCTTACCCTCCGAACCGGAGGGTAAGATAGCTGTCACATTGAGTTAATCTCAAAACATAAGTGGAACTTTTCGACTCGAATCTACAATAGTATGGCATAACATGATAATGGCTGTATTATAAGCACATAATATTATATGGAATAATGTATTGTCATATGTAGTTTAGTTTAAGAATATCTGACCCAGTGAGCGCGGTAGCAGGTGGCGGCGGCCAGCAGGCGGGCGGCGGCGTCCTGCTTGAGTAGCGGCGCCGCCCGACGCCACACCGACAGGGCCCGCACCGACGCGCCCCACCCGCCCACGCCGCTGCCGCCTGCACACACACATATAACATCCCATTACACACACGCAACCGCACGTGCACACGCACACGCATGTACGTACGCATTTTGTACTCATAGCAACCGTGGTCTATAGATATTATTGGTGCATCGCTGTCCTGTGACCGTGATTTATTTATTAGTTGTTATTTTTATTTAGCAGTTTGTCAGCTACCCTACCCATTGGACCGAAACATTAAACAGTCAGAAAAGAAACAGGTAAGACGGTGAAACCTCCCCTGAACATATTACGGCATAGCACTCTGCCGTTAGTAAAATTAACCTTTTAAGTCGGCTCAAGATGGATAATGCAGACGGAACCCATATCATATTACATGTGGGATCCAATCTGTAGTAAAACACGAATAAAAGATTTGCTATTACAAAACACTAAGGATTAGACATTTTAAAAGTGTATTTTTTCTAGGATATCAAAATTTGTAGGATAATAAAAAAAAATTACTTAAAAAATGCAAACACAACATTAACCACCGCTACATATTCTCTTAGTGCTTGTGTATAGGTGTTGCTATTAACAGTGCCTGATAATTCAAATAATCATCTACCATGCAAAACCCAGTCCACGTATTATATACAACACTAAGGTACTAGCATACACAAACACGGCGCTTCATGTATATCAATCAATGACGTGAAAAAACAGTATTATATTGGACGTGTGATCATTTAATAAACTAGTAGTCGCCCGTTGGTCGAAATTCGACCATAATAAATTTTAATATCTTCATTTCTCAATACCAACGTCTTCGTTTCCAAACTTTTTAGCGCCATCTGTGATCTTTTATCGTTGTCATCAACATATTTGTTTGCGTGTGTCAAATGCGTATAGTGTGGGTATATTTAAAAAAAAGGTAATATAATATATAATAAAGTAATATTTTGTTTATTGATTTAATGTACATATGAAAAATGTTAGCGTTCTGCATTTCTCCTACACATAAACTATAAGTGTGTCAAATTGTATGCTCCTGCGTCCGCGCAATTTCCGTAAAAAGGGGTCCAAAGTTTTGGCATCACGTATCAATGTATAGGTTAAATGTGGCTGTACAGACTGACCGTGCGGGCTGGGCGGCGGGTGCGGCGAGTGCGGCGCGACGGCGGCGTGTGCGTGCGCGGCCGTCGCCAGCGCGCGCTGTCGCCAGATGTGGCTGCATCCGAACGAGAACTTCATCGCGCGCTCCAACGACTGCCACACCAGACACAACCACGTATATTTCGAGAAAAACATTAGCGACAAAAGGAGACGTTATAACTTTTCGGTAGAAAAGAGGCTACCAATTGTCGTACTCAGTTTTTGTGACAAATAAATACGTGTTGACCTTTCACAAATTGTTTGATAGATAAGCAATCGGCTTATTTTTTAAGGATCTACAGTACCAAAAACTTTAAGCTAGCAAATTAAGTAAGGACTATGTAAATAAGAGACGACTTACGTTTAAAATAAATTAAATCTCAAATCGCGTAATGCGTACGCCAATTGTAATCACGGTTTTTTGAAAAATAAAATTAAATAACTTCGTGAGACAACCTAATTCTATACATATTTTTCATATGCGTAACTTTATGGAAAGTCTCTTGCAGGATAGACAGAAAATATCGAACGCCGTGTCATGAATCAGACCCTTTTCTTAGCTTCCTATATATTTATCACTTTTACAAACACACTAGTTTTGCAGAGTTTTACCACCACCCCAGGGTACTACCCTAACTTTTATTGAAAAATGTGAACTTAAGTCTGCCCTGAGTGCCTACAACCATTCACATTCTCTTTTCATATTTCATATTCCAATTTTTCAACCGCAAGTCTTCCCACACGACCAAATCAACACTGCATGACTTTTCTCATTTTAACTCTATTTTTTTCTTTCCAATTTACTTACAACGTTGTGGTCCGTAGCAACAGAGGCGAGCATGCCGCTTCGAACTATATATAGTATGGAGCTGTGGTCACCTCGAGCAGCAGCGGCAGCTGGCGCCAGCGCGCGGCGAGAGGCGCCAGCAGGTCGGCGACGGCCTCGGCGTTGGAGAGTGCGTGCACACGCGCCACTTCGAACTCCGCACTCTGCGACAGTACAGCGTCCCGCACCGCCATCGCCTCGCCCACCAGCAGCAGCAGCACTATCTCCTCGTACTCGTTCGCCGGGACGAACTGCAACAACCGTACCGATCGAAAATATATTTTTATTCATGAGAAAAGGCCGTGAACGAGCGCAAGGCACTTCTGATAGAAAGAAACAACCGTGGCCTAAAGACACCATAGATGTTTAAGACTTGTCGCTGTCCTGTGGCCGAGAGCTAAAGAACGGCTTAGAATCTATGGAATATGAAATTTTGTATCACAATGTCAACGTACCTGATTAATGGCAGCATATTTCTTTGGTTTCCATGGTCCTTCGGAGACATGCTCCTCTCTCCTACGGGTGAGTGTGCCTTGCAGCGGTGCCGCAACCCTCTGCGGTGCGCGATATACCTGCAACAACACCACTTCACTCACTTTTGCTTGAACATCATCAACCTGACGTTAATCAAATCTTTTGATAGCTCGCCCCGGCTTCGTCACTGTCTCTCAACTTTATCCGGTCTTAAAAATCCTCCGAAGTGAGTACCTTTGCTATGCTCTTTAAAGATATCAAACCTAGGCGTCTTAGCATTTCACAAAACGTGTGATTATTCATATGCTACAACCTTCCTCGAAGATTGGACTATCAAATATAAAAACAATTTTTCAAATCCGATTCTATTAATTTCAGAGAGAGCCTTATAAACAACCAAGAAAAATCTTTAACTTAATTATATTATACCAGCTGTTGCTCGCATTTTGATATTTTCGTGTTAAATGCTTTCTTGACTACAAATAAATAAAACTGAGATGTTTACATCTTGTAACGAACTCAATCTATCAATTTTAACAAATTCTATCATTGTAGAATTTATTAAAATTGATAGATTAATAATATACATTTCAAGTTCCTTATACTTTTACCATTGACATAGGAAAAAATATCAAATTTATGACTCTGTTATCTGACTTCTTATGTTGGATACCAATGTCCACTTTGAGACACTATGCCAACAATTTAGGAATAAGGAATAAATTGATTTAGTGCCTTTTGGGCAGAGCCAAAAAGAATTTCAAAAAGGTTTATTTTAAGCAGCATCTAAATTTGGATCTCATAAAAAAATACATTACATAATATCTTTGATAAGAATTTCAAATAGTCATACGAAACGATTGAAAAAACAACCTACTTTTTACCCAAGAGTGTCACAAAAAATATATACTCATAGACATAAATAGCTCTGCCGGATAAAAATAAATTCTAAATTTTTTTAAAGAAAGAAAAAAATGCGACCCCGACAGGATTTAAATTTGATTGAATGTAGCATACCTGACCAGAAACGCCCCTCATCAAGACTTCAGCCAGCTGTCTCGCGAGGGTCAGCCGCAAAGCCTGTGTGGATACCGACTCCACCGCCATCAGCATTTCACGATACCTGAAAAATATGATCGAACAAATATTTTTGAACAAATCACTCAAACATATCCTCAAAGTAAGCAAATATATACTTGAATTAAGAGTTTTAGTCAACAATTCTAATAATCTTCATATTACGCAAACCTTAATTTTTTTTATGATATGGAAGGCAAACAAGCAGACGGATTTTCTGATGGTAAGAAAGTCACACCAAAAGACACCAAAGGTGGTAATGGTGCCTTACCAAGCTTAGGCCGGGATGTTAGGTCTCGAGCAAAAGCAAGTTTACCGGCCACCTTATCCTCCGGACCGGAACACGTCAACGCCAAGCGGTGACATTATGGGGCAACAATAAGTAAGGCGGTGGTACCAATTCGGGTGAGTCGCTGCGAGGCTCTATCAATGCCAAAAGAGGCAGAAAAAAGTGCGCACCTGTCAATAGCAGCGTGGAGGCGGGCAGCGCGCACATGCAGCAGTGGAGCCCGCTGTAACGCAGTCTCCAGCGCAGCACCTGCACGAGCAGTGGGCGCGCGCTGCAGATACAGCAGCGCCAATTCGCTCGCGATTTCGAAACTGCGGATCTAACACAAAAGTTTTCATCATTAGTACATTTATTCTAACTCCGCATTGGTGTGGGTCTCCTGTGTGTCAAAAGATAATCTGCGTCTATGCCTGGAAGCTGGTAAAAAGTAAGCAAACGGGTCATTACCAATAATAGGACTGATGACAGAATGGTGTATATTACTTGCATGGGGAGGCTTCCACCGCCCTAACCATGGTTGACACAATTATGGCAGTGTCATATCCGGTCCTGTTAAGTAGGATAGCTGAGGGACCGACTTCTTCGTCATTTCTGAACCGATTTTGAAAAACATTCTATTGAAAAGAGCGTATTTCCAAGGTAGTCTAATAGCCATCAAGTGTTAACCTGATGATGGCATCCCAAGGAAATCGGGGAAAATACTCAATTTTTTTGTGTACTTTGACATAGAAGTCAGTTTTTTGTATTCTACTGCGCTTAAAATATAATAATTACAACATCATCAGTGCTAAAATTTAAAAGATTATTTTCACTCATTCACATTCTAACTTCACTCCGTTGCGTAATGAAAAGAAAACAAATACACTTTGGCATTAGTAATATAAGTAAGAATGTATTTAAAAGTAATTGGCTTAAAGTATTATTTAGTTGTACCAAAATTATAACACCTGTAAGTCTTCTATGAACATGAAAGCTTACCATTTCCGACTCTCGTTCAGCCTGTTTGTATCGGCTGGTTGAATTCGGTATTGTCGTCTGCTCTAAACACAGTCCTTTGATTGCATATGATTCTGCTACTATGCGAAGACTCCGTCTGTAATACGAATAATCAATAAAAGTTAAATTAAATACATAATTTGAATAAGTAATAAATAACTCTAGAAAGTTATACAGACTGATCTAACTCCAAAGTGAGCAAACTACAAGTTTGTGTTAAGGATATCAGTCTACAATACTAATACATATAATTGCATATTATTTAGTTACAGTGGTCTAGCCTCTGTGGTCTAGCGGTTCAGTAGTTGGACTTGACTGCATGAGGTCCCAGGTTCGAGTCCCGGGTCGGGCAACAAAAAGAAAATTGTTTTTTTTTTTTCAATTTTCTAATAAAAAAAATGTTGCTCGAGATTGGAAATGCGCCCAGTTGGCGATAGGCTTGCCACCTATCACATTATGGGACTTAGTATCTTCGGCTAGCCGTGGGATATGGGCGTGAAGATACTTTTTTTTTATTAACTAAATTAATCACTACCCAGACCGCGGATCATAGGTGGAAATAGGCATGTACACTAAACACTCGAGCAATGAGGATTTAGTTACCTCACGGTAACCTATTGAATACTCAAGATCAAATAATATTGCAGACCCTAATCTTTGCTATGCAAGGTTTTGCAAATCAAATTGAAATTTGCAAATGCAAATGATATTAGATGAATTTCATTTAGCCGTTTTGACTTGGGTGAGTAACAAGCATACAACCACCATTAACCATTCAAACAGCCTCATTTACAATAGTAGCCAAATTGAATAGTTCATTCTAATCACTTGAAAATTGATTTAAAAAAAAGTATGGGACAAAAAAGGTGTGTAGTCTAAAACTACAGTCACGCATAACTCTCAAAGTGCTAATTTGAAAACAATAGAAGAAAAAGGAAGAGAGAAAATCGTTTCTTTGCGGGACATGTGAATTTTATACTTAAGAAACACTAAATTAACAATTCCTATAGTGTAAATAACTGTAACTTAGTAAGATATACAAAACAGTACATCAAATTTTGAATTGATACATCCATCCGATCTATAATAGGCGAGCCTAATAGGCAATGCCAAACACACATGCACGCACGCACGCACACGTATACGCACGCAAGCACACGTATACGCACGCTCGCACACGCGTACGCACGCACGCACACGTGTACGCACGTACCCACGCACTATAGTACCAACGCAATACAAACATGTTTATCACACTATAATACTTAAACCGCCTTATTAATAAACATGGACTAACTTAGGAGTAAAATAAAATTGATATTATAGTTTCTATCATATTGTAATAAAGACTATGATACCTGGTTGAACCTCGGAGTACTTTACCCCGTGTTTATTAACCAGACTGATGGTATGTATAGCTCATTCAGGACAGAAATCAAATCTGAACCTCGTCGAACGGTGTTAAGTACACGCTTAGTACTTGATCTATATTTTTAAACGTCAAATAGGAAAAACAAAAATCAACATAACAAAGTCAGTGTCACGTGTGCATCCTCGCCAAACCAATGATAGTTTGTTCGCATAAAGAAATCAGTGACATTAGTGGTAATTTAGTTGTGCACTATATGAACAAATTTTGTGTTATCGCTATCTTCATTCAACGAAAGTAAAGAAAGAGATAAAACACTTTTAATGCTGTCAGATTTGTCTGTACAAGAAATTTCCATACAAATAAAATATATTACTCAAAAAACGATGATTAAAAACATCACAATTTGACGTGTCCAAACTCCAAACTAGTCTGACATGTGTAAAATGTTTCATTTCTTTTGTTTCAGTTTTATTGAAAAAAGATGGCATACATTTAAAATAAGTTAAGTTTGTGCACAATAGAATTATCTCCTATACCGTGGCCTATAGACAACATAAATGTTACAGGTGCGTCGATGTCTTGTGGCCGAGGTGGTAGGCTAATTGTGCAAGTCTACTGGCTACCCTTATCTGTAGTTAGGAACATGATATTGTCATTATAAGAGCAGGCATAGATAAGGCGGTGAATCCCTACCCGGATAAGTTGCTATGCGAGAGTTTTGGCGCCATCGTGAATGAAGGTGGTCGTAATTTTTTCATTATTGTTGAATTTCGTAAATATAGTGAGTGAAATTGGTTAATTTAGGTGGGAATTAGATTAATTTTGTTCAGTGAAAGTGCACAAATGAAAGAATCACGAAGAAATTGTTGTATCGTCTATTTACTCGCTGCCGTCAAATCTCACTAGCTTGAGTAACGAAGCCACCGCTTTACTCAAGACCCTGACCTGACATGACTTTGTACATAGTGACTAATGACTGTATACTGGATAAGAATTAACTAACTTGACATTGGCCAAGTAGCCGTGAAAAACGATCGATGGCTTTCGATCGATGGATTTATAAAAGAAGAAGAAGTTGCTTCACGCCTCACGCGTCTACACCAGTGCTTTTTTATGTTATATAGGAAGGAAAACATACAAACGGATTTTCTGATGGTAAGAAATTTACGGCGCCTAGAGACACAAAAGATGTTAATGGTTCTTTGCCAACCTGATGTTAGGCCTCGAGCCAAAGTAAGTTTACCGGCTACCTTACCCTCTGAACCGGAACACGTCATCGGCAAGCACTGACGTTATGGCGGCAGAAATAAGTAAGGCGGTGGTACCAATCCGGACGAGTCGCTGCGAAACTCCTAGTAGGATGTCACGGTGTTAGTGACAGCAAGCCTATGCTCGCCTTTTACGAGCTGCCTGGCAGAAAAGCAGATGGTCTATTCTGCAAAGGAGCCCGGACCAACACGGGGATTTGATTGGTCTAGACGTACTTCGGTTGATGACATGCGCGGATAAGGACGCGGGCTAACGAATAAACCGCAAGATATAAATTAAATTAAGAAATGGCGGAAACAGTCACAATTAAACGTTCATAAACATAAAATATGTACTCGTATGATTAAAAATACAATACATAAAAACCTTGACTGCATTGAACTTAAAAATGACCAGTCATCGTTTATTTCAAAACTACTTTTATTTACCGTCTGAATGATGTCGCCAGTTCACATTACACAAAGAGGTTAAAAAATTGACAAAGAGTAAGTACATATTTTTAACATAATCCGAAACTTAACACAAAGCTAGTTTATGGCATGGCTAAATTTTATCTATCAAGGTTTGAGAGAGTTCACTTTTACACTTTTTTTAGGAGTGGATAAAAACAACCCCACAGAATAATTTGGAAGTTACTATCAATGGCCTGTTTCAATAACCTATAAAAGATAAAAGATAGGGCTACTTTAAATCTAGGGGGCGACTGCAATGGCCGAAGTTGCTCCTCTTTCAGAGTGGGAGGCGTCCCGACGAGGACCGGGCCGCGGAGATAAATGCGAGAGCGACCCCCATCTCGCTCCTAGCCGGGCGGCGTGAAAGTCATCGTATAGTTTTTAGTCGTTTCAAGAGCCGACATAACCTGCTGTTCTATCCCGAGAGTGGCGGCTACAAGTGGGTATTTTCCATACGTTAAAAAAGGGGGCTACTTGAGATCAGTAACCTGGCTACCTATGTTATTTTTCATAAATTAACAAAAATCTAAACAAACAAAACTCTATTAGGCCTATCTCTTACCATAGATAGGTTATTGAAAATGGCTGTAGGAGACAAACATTTCAAACTTTTTAAAAAAAATAGTATGATTGTAGACATGAACTGAATTTGCAAATTTCCATCTTTAAGCTCTATAAGCTGTTGGTAGTGATAGGGTTCGCGACCCTACTAATTATCCACTATTTGACATCTGTCTATCTACGACAAACCTAAAGGCTCTGTGTATTTTTATCTCTAATGGTGCTAATCCTTTTACAGTATTATAAAACAAAAGAGCTATGACGATCATGACAAGTTATGTTGCATATACCATGTGATTAATAGGCTTTTACTAAAACCTATTTTTAAGTTACATAGAGCAGTCAAGGGAGCTGCAGAGTAGTAAAAAAATATTAATTCATAATGTTGTAAGGAATCTCTAAAGTAGAACTCGACAATTACAGAAAATTCTCTCTTTAGTCATCAGATGTCAGTAACATAAAAACCTATAAACCTAACACGCCTTTTGCAAAGTGCTGGGCAAATAAGGGCTGTCTATTCGTCAAAATCAACTAGAAACATGACAGGGTAAATCATGAATCACACAACTCCAGTTATTCATCTCTTATAGTAGATAACTGATACTACAGGTAAAGTTGATAAGGGATAAAAACATTATAATGCTTAGATTGTAGAAAGACAAACAAAACATATACTTACACAGGTAGTTCCTTTTCTGTTAACGTGTTTAACTCTGCTAATTTATAATGTTTCAGTGATTCATCAAATGCTCCACAAGCAAAATATAATTTTCCCAAAAGGAGGTGAGCATCAAGGGCTACTCCAGCTTTTTTGCCCGCCTCGTCAGTGGCTAAGGTCAAATATCCACGCGCATCAGATAACTCCCGCTGTGCTCTTTCAAAGTTTTCCTTAACTGGCGGCCATTCATCCAAATACAACTCAAGTTTTCCCTCTCCAATGAGAAAGTGTGCGAGGCTTTCTAAAAATGAACATTTTTATTTAATCAGTGTGTATGACAGCACTTTTTTAGACTAGCCAATGTCAGCAGTTTGCTCACATAGCACTAAGCCATTGGCATTTTAGGCCAATATATTTGCTTTTGCCCGACTGCAACTTCCTAAACGTCATGTTAAAGTCACTTTCATGATTAGTAGTGGGAATAAAAGATTTTCATGCAAAGTATGATTAAGAATATGATTTCAAGTAAAAGGTATCACATATATCAACCTGGTCTAACCAAACTACTACTGCAGTTTTTTTGCAGAAAAAGTTAACAGACAAACCAATAAAAATTTTAATTTGTTTTGGGTTCAGAATCCTGTAAAAACAGTAGCAATTATTGTTTTCTATAAATATTTTATGTACCTACAGATTCAGTTTTGATACTATATGGATATCTCAACACATTCTTGAACAGTTTTGATGAAATATAGGTAGCTAATATTTTAAAATTCTAAAAGCACATATATTTGCCATAGCTTTAAGTTATTGTTAATATAAAAAAACATTGTTCATCATTCTATATGTTTCAATTATTTATCTTTCTATAAAACAAACATTTCTAAATCAAAATACAATTATAATTAGAGAGTACTAGTACATGTTAATCTGCAGTACTGACAGACATCAATCTACATTCAGTATAGAACATGACGACTTAATCACTGGATTAAAGGATTAGTAATGTTTCCCTTGGCTGTTATCCAATTTTTAACACCTAAGTAAAATTTTTTGAAATATGATTTATAACAATAACAACTTTCTTGGGTATATATAATACACTTGCCGTGTACCCTGACTTTGTCAGCATAGGATAGATTTTCATACCATCTTTTATAAGTAAGTATCTTCGAGCCCATACCCCATATATAAAGAGGTAAGCAGAGGTACAACCAGAGCACCCACAACTAGCCAAAAACAGTAAGTCCCACAAAGTGATAGGTGGCAAGCCTATCACCAACCGGGCACACATCCAATTACAAGCAAAATTTTTTTAGAAAATTGGAAAAACTATGGCTTTCTTTTTGTTGCCCAACACGGGAATCTCACCCAGGAACTCACGAAGTCAAGTCCAACATCTGGACCGCTAGACCACAGAGGAGGCAATCCATCTTTTGTAACCTATTATATTATAGTAAAGTAAGGGGGTTGAAGTAAAAAAATAAGCCTATGATTGAACTTTAATTTTTGCATATAAATTTCTAGTTTGAATTGTAAAAAATCAAATTGTGGACTAGCACATGTTTAAATGTGAAAGGGCAAGACTAACTGATAGATTATCACTTTTTCATAGTATGTATGGAAGTTGGATGTAAATAAAATTTCCCCGTGTTGGTCCAGACTCCATCACAGATTAAACCAATAAAAGCCAGGCAGGTCATAAAATGCGAGCATAGGCTTACCGTCACCAACACCGTGACATCTGACTAGATGGTAGGGTTTCACAATAACTCGCCTGGATTGGAAGCACCACTTTACCTAGTCCTCTTGCGTCTTTACGTGTTCCGGTTCGGAAGGTAAAGCAGCCGGTACAGTAGCTTCAGGTTGGCAACGCACCATTACCACCTTTGATGTCACTAGGCGGCGTGAATTTCTTACCATCAGGAAATCTGTCTGCTTGTTTACTTTCCAATATCATAAAAAAAAAACAACTAACCATTCAAATAGTGAAACCCTGAAAATTGGTAGAGTTATACTATACTAATTGATGTTTATTCTGGTTGCTAAAATAAATGTAATGTAGTTAATAAAGAAAGCAGAATACATTAATGAATCACAGCACACACAGTGAGGTTTCTAAAAATAATGGAATCAACAAATTACTGTGTGCTAAAAAGAATAGCAAACAATGTTATCACACCAAAACTGGCTCAAGTTTACTCATTTATTGGCTCTATTCACACACAGCTTCAAACAATTTTTTTTACAGTGACTGCTTGAGAAGTAAAAATAAAAGGTGATCTACGTTACTTCCTATCTTTTAGTGACATTCTTTGAAACTTGGTTAATATATCTTTAACCAAACCAACAAACCAAATACGTAATATAAAAAAATAGTTGTTTTGGTCTAGGTATCATATTGAACCCTCGAGAACTTAAAATGCAAAACTCTTGAAAATCAGTTTTTTTTATTGGAATGGGTGTAAAATCCTTTGTACCTGATTTTACTAACTTTTTTTTCATTTGCATTTCAATAGTTAATCCCTTATTTAATATGCCCTCTCTAATCATTCATATTGATTTAACTTTCTTGTGCAAGAGTTGAAATATTTATTGCTGCTTTAACATGTGAGCTTCTTCTACTTGCTAAATATAAATAAAAATATTCCTCCACATTGTCTATCCACACTTCATTAGTTATTTCAACATTTTGTCTCTATTTTTTCTACATTAGACACAAATTACAATTACATAGATAAAAATACCAAACAGTAATACAAATAATTAGAGTGCATATTGATCTTATAGTTTATCATACTATAAATTGAGTCTTGGTCTTAATTTTCACATTTTCTAAAAAAGTAAATTTATATGTGGAATTTATCTGACATATTTTACACACACTGTCTAAGACTCAATATATGAATTGGAAGCAGTGCTCAGTTAATGTTGAAAGCATATATATGCCAAAGGTCACGAGTTGAAATTAAAATTTTTTCTCCAAAATTGTAGAAGTCCCTTCAGTTACATAATGCAAACCTTTATATTTTGTAAAATAACTACTTTTGCTTAGACAGATACAGTTAACATATTACTAATATGATAAAACAATAAATCAAAATTTAGCCATAGCATTAATTAATTTTTTATAAATTTAATCAAACAAATATAAAATTAACAATCTAAACATGAACATTTGATAATGTATATTGACTTAAGATAGCTATGGAAGATAACCCTGTTTAAACTAATTCTGTTGTATTAAATATTCATACAACAAATTATATACAATTAAATGAATGACAAACAAGGCAATATCAAACTATTAATGTATGTGGGAAAATAACAAGACTAAATAAATTTTTTTCTGTTTAATGTAATTAACATTAAACAGCAAAATTAAGGGTCTAATTTTTAGACACCCCATTGAGTATCATATGTGAAACTTTGTTATATTTTAGATAAAAGATAAGTGGGAATAGACCGAGATTACTTGCCATGTTGTGGTGACCTAGCCTTGAGCTGTAGTGCCAGGTCCACTGCCTTTTTCCAGTTAGACTCCTCACGACTTTTTTCAATTTCGGTCTCATAACTCCGCACAGCATTTTTACTTCTTGATGTCATTTTATCACAAACACTAGTAGGATGTCACAGCATTGATTTTGCATGTATCACTTCACAGTTCACTTAAACATTGCAAAATCTTCACAAATTACTAGTAAATCCTCAACAATTGAAGGCCAAATCTGACGGATGATGACATCAAGTCGGGTGTGTTTTTGACATAAACGTCAAGTTTTTAAATCAAAAAAAGGCAGCCAAGGCTATAACCCAAAGTGAACATCGTGTAAATTTAAGTAAACAAAATTTTGAATTTTTTTATTTTCTCTATTTTCTTATTCTAAAATAATTTTCACCTACTGTTTACTAAAGTGATTAATTTTTAAATACTTCATCATAATTTATGTATGCTAACTACAAGCATATCCAATAGATGGCAGTACGAGACTACTATTGTGTACTATTTTAAATTATAATAAACTTTTCTTTCTTTCTTTCTTTCTTTAGGTTTTGGCAATCTCGTTAGTATTTTGCCATTAGTCAAGTAGAAATTTGCATCAAATTTGATATCAATTACAATTAGTCATCAGTCATAAGCAAAGAGTAAAGTAACTGTCCATAAAGGAAGTCATAAGTCGTCAGTAAGTCATGTCAGGCTCTTGGGTAAAGCGGTGGCCTTTTTACAAAAGCTCATATAATGAGATTTGGCGGCAACGAGAAAATATACGATACGCTAATTTCTTCATGATTATTTAATTTGCGCACTTTCACTGAACAAAATTGTACAAAATGCCACCAAAATTGACTAATTTCACTCAATAATAACACGTAATTCAATTATTATATGAAAAAACTTCGATCATCTTTTATCTCGATGGCGCCAAAACTCTCGACCAAAACTTTGAAACATTAAATTTGCATTAAATTTTTATGAAAGTTTTGAAAAATACATGCCTAATATTTATATTGTGACGATTTATTTATTTGTCATAATATTGTTTAAATTTTCCCCGTGTTGGTCCGGGTTCCTTTGCAGAATAGACCATCTGCCTTTCTTGCCAGGCAGCTCGTAAAAGGCGAGCATAGGCTTATCATCACTAACACCGTGACATCCAACTAGGTGGTAGAGTTTCGCAGCGACTCGCCCGGATTGGTACCACCGCCTTACCTATTCCTGCCGCCATAACGTCATGACGTGTTCCGGTTCGGAGGGTAAGGTAGCCGGTAAACTTACTTTTGCTCGAGGCAACATCCGGACCTCAGGTTGGCAACGCACCATTGCCATCTTTGGTGTCTCTAGGTGGCATGAATTTCTTACCATCAGGAAATCCGTCTGCTTGTTTGCCTTCCTTTAACATAAAAAAAATTAAACGAAACCGAGATATAATGTGATTTCGTTGATATAATGTGAAAAAAGCTAGTAAATCCTTTTGTTCTTGAAGATACCCACAGAAATTCCATTATTTTCTAAGAGTCTCTGATCATGGTGTGGTACACGGACCAATGAAAAAAAAACTTTTTTGTTGGTCTGAGGTGTAGGATTTATTTCTTAAGAAAGTACTGAAAATGAATAGTTCCTGTAGGGTTACTCTTAAAACTCAATATCATGCAAATTGTAATTGGATATGTCATTTTAAGTACCTACCATAGAAATAGGAATATTTAGAGGTCAATGGTACCTACCTAACGAATCTTTAAGACAGTACTAGCCACTAGCAGAGTATAAGCATTTAGCTCCAAAAAAAATCAGGGTATCCTACAATAATATTTAATGTTCATTATAGTGTTCAAGAGTACCTACCTAAAATGTCATAAGTATCTGATTACGATTTCTAATTTACATTAAATCTAGATTCAGTCGTGCAATATTGGAAATTGAAATCGAGTATGTCATTTTAGGTACTCTTGAACACAATACTGGCGAATTATTAACGTTTAGTTAATAGTAAGCAATAAATTATTTTATCGGATTCATTAAATTTATTTGTAACTAAATGTTAATAATCCGCTAGTAGTGTGTTCAAAAATACCTAAAATGACATAGACTACTGTCAGGCCCATGCCAAAAACCAACCAAAAACTAGATGGGTTATATGAACAACCAGGACGTACCTACCTATTTTAGACCAGGGTCGATAATTTTTGAAACCAAAAGAAACACAAACACCAAAAAAAACACACTGTCAAAATGTAGTTTGAACTACATTTTGACAGTGTGTTTTTTTGTACTTGTCCACAAGACTTAGCTCACCAATGCCAGCTTATGCTGAAACAACCTAAACCATGATCTAGAGCCCTAACAAATTAGTAGTTACTAGCTATAACAGAATAATATGTATATTTATCATAGAATAATTTGTACTAGTGGTCGCCCATTGGTCGAAATTCGACCGTAATAAATTTTAATGTGTTGTTGATAAGAACGCTATTTTCATTTTTCAAGACCAACCACTTTGTTTCCTGAATAGTTAGTGCGCCATCTGTGATCTTTTATCGTCAACATCAATATATTTGTGTGTGTCAAATACATGATAGTGGGGGTAATGTTTTATTTATCGATTTAATGTACTTTATAAGCATTATTACTAAAAAATATTAGCGTTCTGCACTTCTCCTACACATGAACTAGGTATAAGTGTGCCAAATTTTATGTTCCTGCATCTGCGCAACTTTCGTAAAAAGGGGTCCAAAGTTTTGGCATCACGTATAAATATATAGATATACTAGCTATGCTCGTCACGTGGAATTTAGCAAAAAAATCTAAACAGGTATCCTATGCTAAATAATTTGTCGAAAAAACTAAAAGTTCAGGTTCGATTCCTAACTGAGGCAGGCATTTGTATGATGAACATTTAGGTGTAACTAATAATGTCAGTATTTTATATAAATTAGTATTGCTGACTAACACACGTGACACAAGCACGTATAATTAGTTACTTTGCGATTAGATGAATTTGCATGTTTTGTCTATGGATATTTATGTAACGGGATATCGAAATAAACTCAAAATTTTTTTAACTCATTAATTTCTAGCTACCCGTATTACTTATATGTTCACATTCACGTCCACACGTGCGTGCGTGCGTGCGTGCGTGCGTGCGTGCGTGCGTGTGTGTGTGTGTGTTTTGCTTCACGCAAAATGTATGATTCAAGCGATCTAGGCGGATTATTGCGTCTCCATTCAAAACGTCTAAATTCTTAGCTATCCTATACACAACACATTGTACCGACAGCTTAGGTACTTATGTTTTATTGATTTATGTTATTGGAAGGCAAATGAGCTGACGGATTTACTGATGATAAGAAATTCACGCCGCCTAGAGACACCAAAATTGGTAATGGTGCGTTGCCAACCTGAGAACGGTATGTTAAGCTTCGAGCAAAAGCAAGTCCACCGGCTACCTTATCCTCCCAACCGGAACACGTCAACGGCAAGCACTGACGTTATGGCGGCAAGAATAGATGTGACGGTGATACCAATCCGGACGAGTCACTGCGAAAATTTTACCACCTAGTCAGATGTCATGGTATTAGTGACTGTAAGCTTATGCTCGCATTTTACGAGCTGCCTGGCAGATGGTTTATTCTGCAGAGGAGCCCTGACCAACAAAATCTTCCTATTAATCCAAAAGTCGAAAAAATATTACCCAGCAAAGAATAGCAATTTAAAAGCAAATTGCAATCTAATTTGAGAAGCAGAATCGTGAGCGGCACGCGTCGTTGCGGTGTCGGTCGGCAACAGGCGCGATGACCTTGCCGATCGCGGCGGCGTGCGACGTCGCCGTTCTACATCGTTCCCATCAGTTAGTTCCACTATGAACAGGCAAATTAGTGGTGTCTACCCTTTGATTTAATGACAGTAAATTTCTGCTACCTAGTGATCTCCTTTTACTGTCACTTCCACTCTATGGCTAGACACAAAAACCGTCTTCAATATCCACGTGGTTACTTATCTTGAGTCGACAAATATAGTAAGTACTTATACGAAACTTAATAAAGAGATAAACGTAACGCCGACTACGGTATTTGTGTTAAACATTAGTAGATCCATGCCCGTATCATCCAAGAGGTAGATACACAGAGGTATATTTAGTAGGGTTACTCTTGAATCTCGTTTTCATGTAAATTAGAAATTGGAATCGAATTTGTGTCATTTTGTACTCTTGAACACAATACTAGCGAATTACTAACTTTATAGTTTCAAATAAATATCGGATTTGTGCTAGGTATTTCTTACTCTTGAACATAATACTGGATAGAAAAATATTAACTACATACCTAATTCAAAAACGAAATCAACGTAACCAAAACTAAAAGTTAATAACAAGCTAGTGTTGTGTTCCAGAGCATAAAATAAATATCAAGATTCAAAAGTAACCCTACTGAATAGCTCTGTGTACCTCTTTGAGAATACGGGCGTGGAGATAGTTACACCGGCGACTAACTGAAGATACTTAGTAAGTTCTAGAATGTGACAAACTACTTTGTCCAACATTATGATTTGGGGCTCATTGTTCAAACTATATTTAACATTGTCTAAATTTTCTTCTAAACTATTTTCCGAAAGGGGCACATGACATATTTTATTATTGGTTATAGAATCCGTTTATTTTAAATAACCAATTATAATTGGTTATAGAATCGTCGACAGACGATTGTATTTTACTTCAAATCAAGTGATTTGAAACGTTCACGTATTTCCATTTGCTTCGTTAATGTGAAAGGCCGTAATAAGTTTATTCTTCGCTTTCCACTCGAGTTGTGAAGGAAATAAACCAACACCAATAAACGTTTTTCCAAGCACTTCGAAACCATTTAATTTTATGGCACTCCAATATCCTGCTATTCAATTCTCTTTGAGAGTTGCCTTAAGGGACAGCTCTTGACTCTCTGTTTACAATCATTTGAATAATTTTAGCGTAGTAAAACTGCAAAACACAGCTTCTATTTTAAATATGTTTTACTCAACTAATATTTATTTTATCTACCACAAACTGCAAAGCATTCAAAGCAAGAAACAGTTTTCATCGCCTCGTTGGTCAAGTGGCTAGCGTATACGCCTAACTACACCAACCAACCGCTAGGCTACGGTTCCATTCCCGACGGGGACAGGCATTTGTGTGATGAACATTTAGATGTCTGCATTTCCGTATATAGGTATCTATTTAAGTATTTCTATGTATTAGTATCGTTGACTACACCCTTAACACAAGCATATTATTTGCTTACTTTGGGCTTAGATACAATTTGTACAAAAGTATTTTTCTCGATGTCCTTGAGATTCCATCATCAAATCCAGACTTTATAATAGTGGGAAAATCTCAGAAATGTGCTCTTTCTAATATAAAAAAAATCAAATCGATTGTATGGTATTTTAATGTTAATAATAAGCTAGTGTTGTGTTCCAGAGCATAAAATAACACAATCCGATTCGAATTTCCAGTTTGCGTGATATGGAGATTCAAAAGTAACCCTACTGAATAGCTCTGTAGGGTCTGGTAGCAAAAAGGTAGAAGTTTGCCAAATTGACCATAACATACTAACTACTAAGCTAATTATGCATAATTATATTCTATTACAGCTAATTTGAATTGCTTGCCCGAATAGAAGAACAAAGCCCATCGATCGAGAGGTTTTGGGCGAGAAAACATGGTTTTATTATATATTTTATTATATTATAAACCATATAATAAACCCATGTTTGATTCATTCAAAATCGAAAAAATTCCGTGATGGTGATTGATCTGCGCTTGAGTGTACAAAGGTAGTGCTGCTGCACCAACACGAGAGCTTCTTAACAGGTAGGCTATTGATCTTGCCTTCATAAGCTCATGAAAACCTGAACAATCATGCTTGATGAACCGCTTCTCATACACCAAAACCGATGACAGGTACTATTTAGGTTTTATCTCTACAGCTATGAGTTCAGGTGGTCGCAAATAAATTCGGGTATAAACATCTTTTATGAGCAGTAACTTTAATTAGAATAATAAAGGGTATAGACTGCACGGCAAATGTTTTATTAGTCTGAACCAGACGTGCAAGTATTGTTCTTTATGACAATGATCATTGGATTAACATTACAATTGCATAGTTAATATTGTCAACTGATAGTTTAGCACAGAGGTTCCCAAACTTATTTCATGTAACGCCCACTTTGAAAATCAGTTGTTTTGTAGCTCCCCCCCCCCTCGTTTTTTTCTTGTCAATAACCTCAATAACATATTTGTTGTGCCTAGTTTAAAAAAAAACATTTTTTTCAAGATTTATACCGCCCCCCTCTAGGCTTCCAGCGCCCACAAGGGACGCCCCCTATCGCCCACTTTGGGAAAGGCTGGTTTAGCAGATTACAAGTGCCGTTAATAAAACTGATGTTTCGTGAGCTTAATAACCTTTTCAAAAGTTAACACAGCATTGCATAGTGCGAGACCAAAAATTATTTCAGAATCGAGATTGAAAACAAAATAATGATACGTATAAATTGATGTACACGTTTCATAAAAACCCTCGGATAAGATCCCAATGATTTCGTTTTGAAATGTTAACCTAGGACTGCATACCTTTTTTTACGTGTGGATCTCTATGGATATCCGCCAATTTCAGGGGCAGTGGTGGGTTATGTCGGACTACTACTACACCAACCTACTACCTATCTACCTAACATCCATATCATATTGTCAGAAGTGGTGAACAGGGACACACCGCATTTGCATATGCATATGCATTGTGCTTTTAAGCACAGTACTAGCGGATTATTAATATTTAGTTGCAAATAAATTCAACGAATACGATAAAATAATTTATTGCTTACTATTAACTAAATGTTAATAATTCACCAGTATTGTGTTTAAGAGTAGCTAAAATGACAAACTCGATTCCAATTTTCAATATTGCATAAATCGAGGTTCAAGAGTAACCTTACTGGTCTCAAAGACTGTGACGCGCCAGTTACTTATGGTGCCTATTAGTGACGGTTATCTCTTTCCTTCATCAGAGCCTCTTGCTTGTTTAAAATAAGCTATAAAAGCTTTCCTTCATCCCTTTTCTCCTTTAATCTTCTCTCTCAGATATATTCATACCATAAATGTCTTTGCACAAACTATTATCATAAAGAAGCTACTAAAGTTAAATGCAAACATCAAGGTCGAGTCCTGAGGATCGATACGAGCTCTGAACACCTCCACTCTATTTTCAGCCTTATCACGTACATTTAGAGACGTTACTCACATTATTTACCTTTTTACGTCGTCTCTCAAATTATTGAATTACAGTGATGAAATATGTACTTACTATAATAAGCTTGAAGTTAAATAAGATATTAACCTACATTAAAAAGGATCGACTCGAAGGAACTAACTCGCATGAAATATCCTTGATTCCTACTATTATCATCAACGTAATCGTTCTCGTGTTGGTCCTGGTCCAGAATAGGCAGATGCTTCCTGCCTGGTAACTCGTAATTGGTGATCATATATTAAATAATAAATAAATATCCTTGAACAAATTACACAAATTGATTTCCCCGTGTCGGTCCGGGCTCCTTTGCAGAATAGACCATCAGCCTTCCTGCCAGGCAGCTCGTAAAAGGCGAGCATAGTCTTACCGTCACTAGCACCGTGACATCCTAATAGCTGGTAGAGTTACGCAGCGACTCGCCCGGATTGGTACCACCGTCCTACCTATTCGCTACTACGCTACTATATTCTTCGCTTCGCTACTATACTGCCGCTATAACGTCCATTGCTTGCCGTTGACGTGTTCCGGTTTGGAGGGCTAGGAAGCCGATAAACTTATTTTTGCTCGATGCCTAACATCCCGGCCTCAGGTTGGTAAACGCACCATTACCAGTTACCACCTTTGGTGTCTTTAAGCGGCGCGAAATTCTTACCATCACGAAATCCGTCTGCTTGTTTGCCTTGAATTACCATAAAAAAACCCTAATATAAGGAAATTGTATGCTTGTATTATGTTAAAGATAACAAAAATGGGAAGGTAGGTAAAAGAAATCGCTCGTAGTAGTAGGGAAGTGTTCAGCAACTTGCCCGGGTAGATATCCAAACCTGACCTTTTGCTTTCATCACAATTATTGAATTTGTCGTGTTTTAGTCCCTAAAGTAAGCTAGGAGACTTGTAAATAAGCCAAATATTCGGACTAAAAGACAGCGACGTTTATAAAATCTGTTGTATCTTTAGGACATGGTTATCCCTTGCCAGTTGCCATTCACTATGAGACCGGTTTATCCCATTCAAATATTTCAGCTTTTCTACATGTGGCTTTCGCCAACATAGGCCTTCTATAGACGTCGTCATTTATATCAATTTCCAGTGCCGGATTAAGCCCATTGGGGGCCCTAGACTATTTTGATTTTGGGGCCCTCGCTTTTTAAAAAATATTGTAAAATTGACGGTTATTTTCGCAATTGCAGAATTTCAAACGCCTCTTACATCCTATTAAGGTTATAAAAATAATAAAACAAACGAAATATGTTTTTCTTTCAAATCACATATTTTTCGATTCTACAAATAAGGTACAGTAGTGTAACTATTCGTAAATAACTCTGCAGCTGAATATTCTATAGAGTCTATAGAGATCGTTCATTCATAAAAACATAAAATAAGCTTCAACTATCAGTTACTATCACAAGATAATCTCTATGGAAGATATAAGCGAAGTTTCATTTCAGATTTTTTTTGAGAAATTTCAGAGTCAACATTTCTTGGGCCCTGATCGTTGGGGAACCCAGGCCATGGCCTAGTATGGCCTATTGGGTAATCCAGCACTGTCAATTTTGAATCTACCGGACACCTACGAATTCCATCAAGTCATCGATTGGTTTATGATCGGTTGACGACATCTTTCAGCACATCGTTTGGTGTATGCCAAAAAAAGAATCATCAACATCAGTTTATTTAGCACAGTAGAAAATTGGAGTATTTAGAACATAAATTTTATCAACAGCCTACCAGTCGTTTTTGAATTATACTTTATGATGCATACATACCTCGAAATCATATCAATCTTTCTAAAAAAGACATTAAAATTGGTTATCTATTGACCGACTAATCATGTAATAAACAGAAAAAAAACACACAGAATTGAGAAAAAGAATTTTTGGAGTCATTTGAAAAATAAGTGCCAAATCTTTCTGGAAGTCGATTGAATAAATGCAATGTTGATAATTTTAGAAATGCAGCTGTAACCTTCCCCAATCAATAATTCGTTATCAATCGATGTTATCGCTGTATATTTTCATGAACGAGTACAATCTCCCAGTATACAGGTCGAGAGGTTAGAGGGGAGAGCGGGGTGCGGAGTGGCGCGGCCCGACATTGACCGAGTGCGTCATTCATCCCCTGCCTACCCGCTGCACGCATATGCGCTGCAATTGATGTACTTGTTTCATTGATCGTTACAGCTTCCAGGTTATTTCCGCCCTGACTTCCAATGGGTGACTTTTATTGTTGTTCATTGAGGTAAGAAAGTAGACGTTAGTATATTCATGCCCATTTCCCCGAAGAAGTAGGCAGTTGTGAAAGCAACCTACGACTAGCCGAAACATAAAACCTAGTCCGCACGGCGAATTTTCATTCGTTTTTTGTTTACACCCAGAAACAGGTCGGCGCCGCATCGTATACATTTGAATCAGAACACAACTTTTTTCCCACAAGAATTTTTCACCGACAGAAACATTCTATGCCGCTACTCGTATAGGATTCAAAAAGTAATAGAAATTTTAGCCACTGAACAGATAAGTTTGTGGGACTATACCACGGTGAAGTAATTACGGTATAACGGATACGGTATTGTAATTCGGCACTGTTTTTAATTAAATACCTACAGCCGTGCAGTCCGTCAACACGCGATAGGGCTACTTGTCTTCAGCATTAAAACTACATCTGCATAGTATTTGAATATCTTTTTACTTAGTTGTAGTAAATATCGCATTTTTAAAAAAAATAAAAATCGCTTAATGGATAGGAAATGTGTTGAACATTTCCTATCCATTAAGCGGTTTTTGGAAGGTCCCGGGTTCGTTTTTCGGGTCGGGCAACAGAAAGAAAATTGGGTATTTCCAATTTTCTAATACAAAAAACGTTGCTCGGGATTGGATATGTGCCCCGTTGGCGATAGGCTTGCCACCTATCACATTGTGGGACTGTGTCTTCGGCTAGTCCTGGGTGCGCTGGTTATACCTCTGCCTACCTCTTCGGGGATATGGGCGTGACCTTCACATCTGCCATTCTTCACCTCTTTGGTCTAGCGGTCCGGTTGTTGGATCTAACTTTATGAGATCCGGGTCTGGCAACAAAAATATTGTGTTTCATCAATTTTCTAATAAAAACAACTTTGCCAGGAATCTGATATGTGCCTAGCAGACCAAAGGCTTGCCACCTATCACATTGTGGGATTTAGTATCTTCGGCTAGATGGCCTACCTCTTCGGGGATACGAGTGAAGATACTTTTTTCCACCAACAAAGAAAGCTTAAACCTAAAGAAAATTATAACTGCATAATAATATACTGCATAACTCGCTGAAAAGAAAAATATTCGACGACTACATATAACATGGGTCTTGTAATGCACTGCGGCTAGATGAGATTGGCTTTGGCCCAGAAGAATACACTTGTCGAAAAGCTGGCAACGAGGTTATTAGGTCGTTACATTTTTTTATATATAAAAATAATTTTATAGAAATAGATATAGGAATAGAATTAAAAGCTCACGGCTGATGGTGAGAACCAGCGTCTATTTAATAGACCATGTGGTCTATTAATCGTGGTCTATTAAAAGTTTAACTTAGTATTTTTTTAATGACATTGGAAGGCAAACAAGCAGACGGATTTCCTGATTGAAAGAAATTCACGCCGCCTAGAGACACCAAAGTTGGTAATGGTGCGTTGCCAACCTGAGGCCGGGATGTTAGGCCTCGAGCAAAAGTTAGTTTACCGGCTACTTTACCCTCCAAACCGGAATACGTCATGACGTTATGGCGGGAGGAATAGGTAAGGCGGTGGTACCAATCCGGGTGAGTCGGTGCGACACTCTACCACCTAGTCAGATGTCACGGTGTTAGTGACGGTAAGCCTGTGCTCGCCTTTTACGAGTTGCCTGGCAGGAAGGCAGATGGTCTATTCTGCAAAGGAGCCCGGACCAACACGGGGAAAATCATTACTTTTTTGTATATACTCGTATGTAATATGATAGCGCACAAGTACTTGGCTCTCCTGATGTTAAGAGATAGGGAGCTTTCAAGTATTACGTAAAGCAATTTGGGGGGAGGGGGGTCTCGTAAAACGAATGCGTTACAAGGGCAGGAGGGGGTCTTCCTTACAACACATTACGTAACATCGTTTTTGTAAAATACAAAAATATTTATTTAGTAAATATAAATAGATATAAATAAATATAAATTTTATTTAGTGTTATTATCGCAAAGGCCATTGAAAGTACATATAACAAGGATAGAAACTATGATATAACTTTTTGCGACTTTAGGGATAAAAATGATCACTTGAGTGTTAAGTAACGTTTAGAGAGGGTGAGGGGACAGAAAAACGTTATGGCGCGTTAAAAGGGGAGGAGGAGGGGGGGGGTCAAAAATCTTCAAATATTGCGTTACGTAATACTTGAACGCTCCCATAGCCTTAGCCCATAGGCACATATGTGTATGTTGTAGGTGCGTGGCTATCCTGTGGCCGATATGTTTGGCCGATGAACAAAGCTATCCTACCCTCCGAATCTGAACAAAACTTTGTCATTAAGGCACGTTGTCTAATATACACAGGAGTAATTTGCTGCAACATTGAATTTAGGGCTCAAGTGGTAACCAAAAATAACTACTATGCTATAGGTATACTACAGTAGTACATACCAAGCTAGTCGTGCATGGCTCTGGAATCCCTCAATGTTTAACACAACACCAAATGAGTGCTGACAATATCAAATTAAATTAAATTTAGGGCTTTTGGTCCTTACATTTGAAATTGGCCTTTTGTCGTACTGGCCACTTCAATCACAAATTTCTCCTCTTTGGTTAGGAGTTTGGTTAGGAGGAGAAAATCAGAAAACATGTCCGGACTAGTTGCAAGCAGCATTGTTAGTGATAACACTGCCTTAATGCACTTGAAGCAAATTGGTAATATTAATAATCTTAAAAGGTGGGTCCCTTACGAATAGAGTGAAGCAAACCGGTGAACGCGAATCGACTGCTGCGCTACGTTACTTGACCGGCACAATAACGATTGGTTATTAAATCGAATGAATACCTGTAATTAAAAGTAGATTCTATAAGACAATCGGAGGCGTACATCGCAAAGGATGGACCCTGACAAAGTTGACAAACTGACTGACAAAATTGACTAAAAAAGTTACTTGTAAGTGCTTGGTCAGACGATTACACCAAATGTCGATTGTCAGGAACTGCAAACCGTGATGGAAAGCTGGCTGCTAAACCACCAAGGCTCGTGGATCTCTCTACGCCACTGCTACTTTACGACAACGCTATACCATACACTGCTCAACAGACGGTCACTAAATTAGAAAAGTTTCAGTTGGATTGTCTATGACGTTCATATCTACTCCCCGGAACTGGCTACAGCAGATTACAGTTGTTTTCGAAATTTAGATAACTTTTTGCAAAGAAAACAATCAACTCCGATGGGACAGCAAACAGCCATCAAAGATTTATTAATACCTTTTCCAATGTTTTTTTAGTAAGGGGATCAATAAATTACCTATGAGATGGAAAAAGTGAATAGAAAACATTTGTTCAGATTTTATCAAAAAATATTCGATGTTTTGTTCCTCCCATACAAAATGCCAACTTTATATGTGAGGACCTAATGATTAGCTCTAGACTTGATTATTAGACTAGCTTAGCTTAGCTTATTAGACTATATATATTAGACTAGCTTACGGTAGACAGGGTTAAATTACTTTACATTTTAAAATTGTGATTGTTACAAATATATAAAAAAAACTAATATTAAAATACAATTACATAATTATATATTGAATTTTTATTAAAATTAACATATTTAAACACCACAAGAAATATGTCGGAATGCTAATATAATTTTTTATCACATTTTTAACACACATATTCGGCAAATCGTTTTTTTTTATTTTTTCTCTCCATATAAATATCATTGAGGCCCCGCCAACCGGAAGTTGTTTTTGCCGATTCTTCTCCTGACTCTTGGTAGTTTACAGAAGGTAGAATTAAATTTTCAACATTTTTAGAATGTTTGTTATAAATAATAAAACTGGTGATAAATATAAATAATTTGCTTAAAAGTTACAATATATGTAACTAGCTATCCCGATATATCTATATATATAAAAATCAATTGCTGTTCGTTAGTCTCGCTAAAACTTGAAAACGGTTGAACCGATTTGGCTAATTTCGGCTTTGAATTATTTGTTCAAGTCCAGGGAAGGTTTAAAAGATAAGAAAAGGGGTAAAAAAAATGCGAGGAAACTAGGAAAAAAAAATTCCCGTACAAACTGAACGGGTGGAACGAAGTTCGCCGGAAAAGCTAGTCAAATATATTTAAATCTCGTGTCACAATGTTTGTCCTCAATGGACTCCTAAACCACTTAACCGATTGTAATAAAATTTGCACACCATGTGCAGTTCCATCCAACTTGAGAGATAGGATAGTTTACATCTCAATTTATCGCGGGCGAAGCCGCGGGTAACAGCTAGTTTTTTATAAATCTAATATATATAAATCTCGTGCCACAATGTTTGTCCTCAATGGACTTCTAAACCACTTAACCGATTATAATAAAATTCGCACACCATGTGCAGTTCGATCCAACTTGAGAGATAGGATAGCTTACATCTCAATTTATCGCGGGCGAAGCCGCGGGTAACAGCTAGTTTTTTATAAATATTAAAATATTTGCACACCGACGTGTGGTAGAATATGTTTGTACATTTAAAGATTTTTGTAGCGTAATTAACACACATCTTCAGAAAATAAATTATTTTCATTTCATTTCATTTCAACTCAAGAACAGTTTTCATCATCACTAACCTGAATAATGCTTACGCTTGTAGAATTAATGTGAAGTTTTAGTGAAAACAAAAACACGTAAGATAAAACAATATCTCCCACTACCTCCGAGATTAAAAAGCAACGTGAAGCTTTGCAGAAACAATTTCACTAAGTTTTGTTATACCACGTATATCTCTCCTCGTATACGAGGCGTCCTCTTGAAACAAAACGTTGACATTTCATGCCTCTAAGCGACCCTCTAGCAAGATAAGGCTAGGTGCTGATCAGCGACTTATCCGATTTTGATATACAGGACGCCAGGCGTGCCATTGAATTCGCCACGTGGAGAAGAGAGTTACCTTAAAAATTGTAAATATAATAGGTATGTTGCTGATTTATTAATAGAATTTTAATTTAAAATCATTTTAACTTAAAGCCCACCATTACCACTACAGTCCAGTGGCTCGGTGTTTTCCTTTAATATATGAGTTCCCGGATTGATTCCCGGAGCACATACAATAAATTGTGTTTACTTAATTTCTTTATGAAAACACGTAGTCCAGAAATTGATACTTAAGTGCCCGTTTGGCGACA
>NJDC01003395.1:0-49216 GCA_002245475.1 Calephelis virginiensis
CGTTCACACACATTATTTTTTTATAAAAAAAAATAAAGAGAAATAATAACTAACATCATAAAAATTGTATTTAAATTAAATTTCACAGTGTACAACCAGCCTTAACGTTAATGTTTATATTCTAAATGGAAGAGCGGTGTCACCTAACACAAGTGGGCTTGCACTTAAAAGGAGACTCCAATCGCATTGTGTTAATGTACAAAAAAGAATCGAATAAACATTTTTTGATTTTGATTTTTTGATTTAAATGAGCTACCCATCTGGTGATTCGTGAAGCTGAACATGTATTGATAATCTTTTAACCAGTGTTCAGTAAGATTAATATTTACAAAATAATACACATCAATATTTTTGCAGTTTATATATAACTCCAACTCTAATTCTTTACCCAAAAAACCTGGTATGTTTTGGTGTACTAAGTTCAATTGAGAAGATTTATTAATTTCAGTACAATTTTTAGAGTTATTTGTGATGTAATTTAATACATTTTCGAATTGGCAACTGTGATTATTTGGAATATTGCAAGAGGTTGACTCTATTGTCTTCACACTTAATTTAAATTATTGGGGATAACATCCAAAGTTTGAATTAAAATACTACTAGACTGCTCAATAGAAGCAGTTGAGTTAGCCAATAAATTGACTGAGTTAAAAATAAAATAATATAGCATATTTGCTATTTGTCTCTTATAATACTTTCCAAGATAATAGTTATCTTCGGTCTGTGAATACTTAATATTAATGAAAACATTAGAGTCAAAAAACTGGATATTTTTACTGTAAGAACACATAGTTTGCAGTTTAATATTACATTTATATCTGATGTCATTCTCAGCCTGCAAAAAGCCCTTATTATAGGGGAGACCAAATAAATATTTTTTTTTAACATTTAGGGCAGATAATCTTTCTTTGGTCTGGCGGTCCAAGTGTTGGACTTAATTACTTTTTATAGCATCATCAGAGCTAAAACTTGAGCACAGAACAATATTACTCACAGAGAAGAATTGTAACTACATATAAAATAATATACAATAAATGCAACCATAGCCTTACACAGCTACGAGACAGTGGCGCCCCGTAGTTTTAGCAAGCGAAAACTACTAGGAACGGGATTTTTTATATTTAATATTTAATTACTTTTTCATTTCTTGATAAAAAAAAACAAAATTGCCACTAAAATTTAAAAAACAAAATATTGTTTATACAACTTACAAAAAACATTTATAAACGCGAAGAGTACAATTACATTACAATAAGTAGTAATTTTAGGGGCAACTCAATTTTTTATCAAATAAGACAATTATGTCATGCATAGAAAATAACAGCCTAGAAAATAATCGCCTCTGTGGTCTAGCGGTCCGGGTGTTGGACTTGACTGCATGAGGTCCCGGGTTCGAATCCCGGGTCGGCCAACACAAAGAAAATTAGATTTTTTCAATTTTCCTATAAAAAAATGTTGGTCGGGATTGGAAATGTACCCGGTTGCAATAGGCTTGCCACTTATCACATTGTGGGTAGTGTGTTAAGTGAGTTGTGATTTCGCCGCATCATTCCAATTTCAAGACTACGGTGTTTTTACTGGTCTCATGTGGTTATATTTTTACAAAAGGACGTTCGGCGTATTATAGTTACGCCAGAAAACTTTTTAGGTTACCTTGCTAGTGATTTTTAGAAAATGGTGAAATCGGTGAATTTTGTTTAAAATGTCCGTAAATGATCATACAAAAACGCCAAATGAAGACATGAATGTAATTTAATTAGATTTTAGATTTCCTAACATGCTCCTACTGTTTTCTTGCGTTTGCATCAGACAGAAAATACTATTGGTGAAATGTTAGAAAAATTAAGAATTAAATTGTTAAAAAACAATTTCTGTTTTACTTGTTATTTTCTTTGCTTGACATAATTGCCTTATTTGATAATTGCCCCTAAAATTTCTACTTATTGTAATGTTATTGTACCCTTCGCGTTTATAAGTGTTTTTTTATAAGTTGAATAAACGATATTGTGTTTTCTAAATTTTAGTGGCAAATCGTTTTTTTTTAACAAGAAATTAAAAAGTATTTAAATATTTTATATAAAAAAAATCCATTCCTAGTAGTTTTCGTTTGCTATACCTACGGGGCGCCACTGTCTTGTAAGGCTATGGTTGCATTTATTGTATATGTAGTTACAATTCTTCTCTGTGAGTAATATTGTTCTGTGGTGTTAAGTCTATCTATCTATCGTCTATACGAGAAACAGGAGCCTGAACTTGAGCTACTAAACACTAATTACTATATAATTACTTATTACAATATGTCAACAAATAAAAAATATTTTGTAAGCTAGGCTAAGGCAAATTTGCTAGGCGTGGGTGCGCTGGTTGTACCTCTGCCTACACCTTGAGGGATATGAGTGCAAAGATACTTACTTAATTTTTACTTTTGTAGTGCTAATTACAGCCCTGATGGCGTTACAAAAAGTGACACCGGATGGCTATTTTAATAAAAACAAATAGTTGATATGTAGGTACGTGATGCATTACAAGTGTCTCTTCATCAAATTAAATATTATGTATAGACGGCATTAGTTCCAGTTATGGTATCGACTCGGGCCCAGTTTTAGTAGCTCCATCTATTAATGCTCCGTTGAACAAGTTTTTTGACGATTTGGCAGCGAGAGACTCTTAATCTTAAGAGCGCTGCATCAGAAATAATTTAATTCTTTGTTTATTTATTCGATGATGTAGAAGCAGCTTCAATACTTCAAAAAGCGAAAAACTTTTTTTGGAGTTGTTGTAGCAAGTACACATATACCAACATACTGTTTTGGTATGATATAACTTACAAAATTGTTGTGAAATAAGCACATAAAAAAGGTAGGAAAAGTGGTAGATACATACTAAAAAAAATTAAGTGCATCTTATATAAGACTGCGGCATTATTTTGATAGTATAAAGTTTTCTCCAATATTTTTTTTTGACTCTGATACATACTAGAATTTATTTTGTCAAGTGCTAGTTCTTTTAAATAAACGTTAAACTATAGATGATATTTATAGATATAGTCATTTATATAAAAAGCCCAAGATGCACAGGTCCCTTAGACAAAAGACAACGTCATAAGCTCATCGGATTCGATGATAGCAATATCAAACATTAACAAGGTTTACATTTATATGTTTGTTTGCTGAACCACTAATATTGTAAATATTATATTAATTTTAAATGTTGGTTAATTGGTTCATAGTTGTAATGTAAGTTGTTTATAAGTTAATTTTAATTCCAATTTTCTAAGTTTAGTTTAACATTAATCATTATATATGTAATTATATATTTATTACAATATAATGTTACTGCAACAATAATAAAAAATCGACTCCATTAAAAAGAGAAACTATTTCTATTATGCGACTGAAATAAAAAGTAGGCTATAATACATTGTTCTCACACTGAAAAAGCGGCCATTGAAATTTGCTATAAGTATTATATTTTGAATGTTGAGTAAAGTTTTAAGACAAATAAATCAAAATAATATATTTCTTCCTTTAATCAGTTATAAAAACAACATACACTAATCAATAAACAATTTAACTTTCCAAAAGTATGAAAAATATTTCCCATCATTTTTTAAACTTCTTGACATAAAATTCCTACAATTTCTCGGAAAACACTTAGTCATTTATAATGTGCGTAGCCAGGGGCATGCGAAACGAGACTATTTGAAATGAGCGCACAATTCTAAATTGTGCGCTCATTTCATTCGCACGGTTTAGAGATGTTGAGTGTGCATCTTGGGTTTTTTATATCAATGGATATCGTTAACGTATGTGGCGTAATAACAACTCTTTTTTAACTCATACATATTAAGAATTTAGTCACTCGTAATTATATTTTTTTGGTCTCAACTTTCATTTATCTCGTACATCCTAAATATATGCTCGAGATCCTCATAAATAAATGAAAGTTAACAAGAGATTTGAAAATTATTAACACGAAAAAAAAAATTACTGAAGCTTGGCAGCATGGCCTAAAAGTCTTAGCCGATCCCGGGTAAAAATATATTTAGAAATGGTCACACTATTGTCATTTCACATTTTGACAATTTTTAATTTTTGCTAAACGGCAAAGCCAACGGCGTTAACTTATTTGTTTTCAAAAAGTTGTAAAATTCTTGACTGTGGACATTTTTAATACCTTAGAATAAACAAAAATGGAAGTTACAGAAGAAAATCTCTCAACCATGGCAAATTATTTGAAGCAAACTTTAAACCCTGATCCTAACATCAGGAGACCCGGTAAATTTTACATATTGTTTTAGAAGTACTTGTTAAGTTCGAATAAACTCTTTTCATGATGTTACATTTATTTAATACAAAGTTTTAAAAATGTACACATCATTTACTAATAAAAGCTGCGGTACGCTGTCCATAACCTATAAACTACTATACTACTACAGTGTGTATATAAAATGCTTTACTATTATACTATATTATAATTAGGTACTATTTAGATATAATAGTAATAGTATATCTAGTACAATATTTAGAATTAATATGTTATTTGGGATCTTAAGCCGTGTTTTTGTTTATGATACTGTGTATCCGATTGTAGTAGTCTTGTGTAGTTCACGAATTGTGAACTGAGGTTAAGCGTGTCTTTGTACTGTACTAAAGTAAATGCTTCCTACACTAGTTTTTAATTGGTTTAATTTGACAATTGGTCAGTATTCAACACACGAGTGAGTCTCATTTTGTACCGCTTAGCAATCAATGCTGGAGTGAATCAGTGAGAAGTGTGGAGATGTGTATGCGCTTTTGATAATGTTGAAATGAAAGTTGATAGGGTGAATTATGTGCTATTGTAACCATATAGCATGTATTGAGTAACAACTGAATCTAAAGACTACATAGAAGTAGTTCATAGTCAGAAATGTATTAGTATGGAGTGCTCTTAACTTAACTGAAGGAATAGGCACAAAGATTAGTATCTAATCTCTAAAATTGAAAGCTATAAAGACAACCTCTGTTATAGTTCCAACTTCTACAACCTATCCTGATATGGAATCTTAAAAAAAATGTTACCAAATTTTTTATTTTTAATGTTAGTGCAGGTTCAGTACCTGTTCTTGGTTTTCATGGATGTATATTTCAGTAATTTAAAATGTGATTGATATTGCAAAATAACACAATTTAAAAAATATGCAATAGAGATTACACCAAACTACTAATCTAGTTCGAAGTTCCTACGCTCAACAGTAGTTCTATCTGTCTATTGTTAGTGAGTGGCTTTCTAGTTGCCTCTGAGCAACCAACTTTGCCAATTTCATGTGTGGTCAAAGATTGTCACGGAGTATTGAGTTAGTTTGGTTAAATTTGGCAACTGTTGAGTGACCTAAAACAAATAAATTAACATAAAACCTCCACCAAACTTGAAAAAAATGTCATATTATAGTTAATATATTAGAGTTAAAGAAAGTTGAAAGGATTTGATATTTGTTGGTTAGGAAGTGCATTAGGAATGATATAATAGAATAATAGAGAGTGCTTTGGAGTGTACCTTCCTCATCACTCTGAGACAGAGATGAGTTTGTAACGCCTATTCTTTGCAAGAAGACAGGAGAACAGATAAAACCTCTACAAAGCCTACCAATGACTGAGTTAGTTTGCTTATAAGTTTATGTAAGTAAGTTATTGCCATTTATTTTACGACTATGACAATGTTCAAGTCATAGATACATAGTACATACCTACTTTGAAAACTGTAAATTAATGAGTTTTATTGTTACAGCTGAAAGGTTTTTGGAAGTTGTGGAAGTTAACCAAAATTACGCCATACTATTGTTACATTTAATTGATAAGGAATCTGCTGACACTACAATTAGAATTGCTGCAGCTATTACATTTAAGAATTACATAAAAAGAAATTGGCCAGTGGTAAGTTCTAGTTTAGCTGCTATTTAAAACATTTGCCACAACATCTAACTAGAACAAAATTTATGAGTTTTTTTGACTAAACACTGTCTCTATTTAAATCCCAACTAAAAACATGACACATGGTAAACAAGGAAATATGTCATTGGTTAAAAATCTAATTTACAAGTGTTAAGTAAAGTATGAACTTCTTAGTTAGTACAAGTGTACATTTTTTTGTAGTATGGTGTTACCTTTCTATGTTAGTGATGCTTATAGTATATTTTGGAGCCAGTCAATTGTGAATTGAAAATGTTTTTCTTTTTTTCTTTCTTTGGCATTCATATTTTGCCATCAGCCAAGTAGATATTTGCATCAAATTTACCAAAATCGGTATTCTAATCATAATTAGTCATAGGTCATCAATAAGTCTTGTCAGGGTCTTGGATAAAGTGGTGGCCTCATTACTCAAGCTCATATAGTGAGATTTGGCGGCAACGTGGAAATACATGGCACGTACATGGTACAAAAATTGTACAAAATGCCACCAAAAAATTTCACTCAATATAAACATGAAATTCAATAATTATGAAAAAACTTTGATCATCTTTTCTCTTGATGTTGCCAAAACTAGAGAATGTTATTTAATATTCAAAATGTGTTAGCCATTTACTAACAACACAACATCAGTTTAGGCACACCAATGGTCCTTAGCACCTTAGTAGTTTTTATACTTCTTTTCTTCGGTGCTTGGTGGAATTCCATTCTTGAAACAATTTATTCACATACTTTCCAATTTTTTTGTGGAAAGTAGAAGTGTTTGTTAATAAATTGTTTCACCTTAGTAGTGGTTCAAGATAAACAATTAAGTTCCAATTGGTTTGTCTATCACAACTAAATCTCAACTTCTCCACATAAGTTTTATTATATGTTTGCTTCCCATTTTTGCCTTTTTCAGTATTTTCGGTGCTTCTCTAAGAATAGCCCTAAAGATGACTACAAGTATTTATGCATGTACTAATTTTATTTTGTGTTATATAGAATTAAGTTTAAATGATTTAACAGTTTCTTTTGTTTGTGCACCAGTTTTTAGCATCCATTTCAGATTTTGCGACTTTTATAAATTTGGTTCTAATATTACTGCAGTAATGAGAAAACATGCTAAATGTCAGAGATATTGTTTATTTTAACAGGAAGAAGATGGGGAAGATCACATTCATGTAACAGATCGCGTAAATATAAAGTCGTTGATCATATCATTGATGCTCAAGTCCCCTGAAAGTCTACAGAGGCAACTAAGTGATGCTGTTTCAATAATTGGCAAAACAGATTTTCCTGAAAAATGGCCTGATCTTATTCCTCAGATGGTTGAAAAATTTGCTACTGGTAAGATTTTTAATTGATGTTTGATATGACTACTGAGTTATAATATATATTATTTATTATGTATATACTGATTGAGGATTTATTTCTAGAATGTAGGCTTTTTTTATTTAGTTAGTGTTATACAACGTGTAACAGAATTGAAAGTACATTACAGACACCCCAATTAGAAAATCCCTCTTAAATCGCAATACAGGCATTTAATTTTTTTTTTTGTTTTGTGTATGTATTTATTTTGTTAAAAAGAGTTTATACCAATTGTAAACAAAAATAATTGTCACAGCGTTAACACACAGTCGCATAAGAGACGTGTTGTAAGTACAAATCTATGCAATTCATTTATGCTAGTGTGAGTGTTGAGTGAGACGCACTATGAGTTCAAAGGGAAAAGCGCGGGAAAACTTCGATGACACGCAAGTTTATCTATTTAGTTTGTACGTTATTTTTTTTAACATTGACATAAAGTTGCTATGAAGAATTTGATTGCAAAAATTAGCTACATATCCAACCGCGGCAATGTAAATTGAGCTTTATGAATTGAAATTTTAATTTTGTATTCATAATAATTAAATATTATTTATGATTGGAGACGTTGCCCTGTTGCCGGTCGCGTTGTTGCCGGGTGGACGACGCTTGTAAACGTAGTTACTTATTAAGTCTAATGTTTTCATATTTTCTTTAGTTTCTGTATATATTTGGCTACTGAGGTACAATCACAAATTAGGCACTTTAAAATTGATAATAGGTAGGTAGGTACTGTTCAGATTTTGGACTGTCGGCAGGGAATGCAATTGTTTCTTGCATTTCTTGGAATACCTAGTTTTTTTATGTAAAACGTAAGTTATTCTCAAAATTCTTCCTGTCAATGGCAGTGTTCGGTCGAAATGTTCTGTGATCTCGAAGCCGCTGAGTAGCTCCTAACACAGTACTATGGGTTACGTTGGAACCGTACTATTAAATGTTCTGCATGCTAGTGCCACATTGTCACCACACTGTGCCAAAGTCCTCACCATTTCAGTGTACTGCACGTTAGTGTACCCAGAAGACATCACTCGCAAAAGTTTCTTATCGATTTTTAGTGGAACTCATTAGCGGTCGGTAGATGACTGATCGTTGTCGTGCATAAATCCTTTGACATGCCGCGCGTGCCGTAGCCGACACCTGTAATTGTAAACCTAAAACTAGGGACAGCGGGAATGATATACTTACGTCTCTCTCTTTCTTTTGTTTTAGGTATGTGAAAGGGGATGCGGAATGATAAATATTAATTTGTTGGTTGTGTTCTGTTTGGTGCCATTTCGGCACCTGTCTGTAGTGATGTTTGTATTGTGTTTATGTGTGTGTTTGCGCTGTGGAGCTATTTTACAATCGTATGTGAAAAAGTGTTATATAGTGCTTGGAATTAAGGTTTATTTTTGTTTGTTTCGGCGTTTCATAGGAATAAGTGTCTGTAATTTATATAATTTAATTTAATTAAAAAAAAAACTTATTTTAAAAATGCCTGTAATGGATTCAGTTGTCGATTCTAAACAAACTACTCTCAGGATGCTCATTCAAAATGTTACGGGTTGTATAAGGGTAGTATCACATTTTTCTGCACATGTGTCACTTGTATGTTTAGGATAAACTCCAAAACCAATCCATTGTTTTGGTCTAGCACTTGCTGTAATTGATCCAATTTCAAACATTGGATAGTTTAGTCCCCATGTCTTGATGCCCATCCCTACTTTCCTCCAGAGACATTGTGTTTGAGGATTTTATACTTAATGTAGTTAAAATTGTCGGGTTTTATCCGAGGGTGGTGCGAAGAGTCTGAAGCCAGTGTGTTTTTTGTTAAAAGGGTAATGAATGAGGACTGAATCGAATCAAATCGACCAATCGTGAGGCTCGAGTTCGATTCTCGAAGGGGGCAGGCATGTGTGTGATGAATATTTAGATGTCTGCATTTCTGGGTCTGGGTGTTTATTAAATTTATTCTGGTATCTGTTTAAGTATTTATATGTATTAGTATCGTTGACTAACATCCATAACACAAGCATATAATTTGCTTGCTTTGGGGTTAGATTCAATTTGTGTTATTTGTCCAGGGATATTTATTTTATTTATTTATATTATGTATCATAGACTGTAACACAAAAATTGCAATAATATAATTTGATTAGTAATGGTACTCTGGTAGTATGTTACTGGGACTAGATTTCTGCTGCCGTAAAGACTCGCTCAAGTTCCGGTCCAGATGGTAGGGTAGCCCATCGACTTGCACAACAGGTCTAACATCCCGGCCGCAGGAAAGCGAGGTATGTCGCTTTCCTATGATGTTTATAGACCACTGTTGTCTCTTACCTTCAGGAGAGCTTGTATACTATTTTGTATGCCCTTGAAACCTATGACACAAAAAATAAACCTTCAAAAAAGTTTACTCATGTTTAAGAGGATCACAACCCAACTAGGGTCCTATTATTGCTGCTTTTGGGCGGCAGCGGTCACTTTCCATCAGGTTAACAGCTAACCGTAAGGCTTGGGTAAAAGCTAAAGAGTCTCTTTGTTTGTACACTTGAAAGTGCTTATCTCAGGAACTACTGGTCTAATTCGAAAAAATATTTATCGAAGTGTAATTTTTATTTATAGGCTATGTATCATCATGTAGAATGTTTCAAAATCGGGAGATTTTTTCCTATTGGGAGGCTTGTACGTAAAAAAAATGTGAGCCGTCACGGGACGCCTGGCAGATGTCAAACATCAACATTATTTTATAAAAGTAATATTCGGAAAAGAAAAGATAGTGATAGGAACTAAATATGTCATAATGATAAAATAAAATATTACGATTTTTTTTCCAGATAACGATGACTCTTTATTGAATAAACACTTATTTTCATTGAATATAAAAATTTACGAATTTATTTCAAATTCACTACTGTATATAGACTGTATGTATACACCATTATATATACAGCGTCGTACCTACGTCGTACTCGTATACGCGTCGCCACGGCATGCGTCGCCACGCAAGAAATCGGTTTTACGTACGGCTATAGATGTTTCACATCAAAAAGTCTGATACAGCATATGTCTTTCTTTTAAAGTTAGCTCACTATCCTTTTTTATGCAAACCAAATTTGTCCTAAAATAATGTTTCTATAAATATAGTATTATCTAAGTATATTATTTAAAACAAATTTGCCCTTTACAACATGAGATTTAAGTGAAAATCTGAGGAGATATCCCAGTTTTAAAATAACATCACACAAAATAACAAATTAAGTACTGCGACCACACTGTGCAAAGCCGGCGGGCAGTCATTAGGGGCGAACTGTGCGGCTCCTTACAGAATTGTTGTGCTCAGTGAAGTAGTTTTTAAACTTATTTTAATCAGGATATCATGAAATGGTACTTTTTACATAAATAAGTTTTGTTTGTACTTTGCTAATTTCCATTTGCAAATAGGGACAATATTAGGTTTTCTTGTTATTTAAGGTGATTATTTTACAATGGGTAGGTGATATCTTGCCATGTAATAATTAATTTTTCAATAATTTATATTCTTACATGAATAAAAATATATTATACACTTAGAAAATAAATAGATGCCTCGAAAAGATAGCAATGAGACGGATAAAACCTACATTAATAAAAGATGATGTGGTCTAGCGGTCCAAGAGTTGACTTGACTTCATGAGGACCCGGGTTCGAATCCCGGGACGGGCAACAACAAGTAAATGTGGTATTTCCAATTTTCTAATAATAAAAAAACATTTTGCTCGGGATTGGATATGTGTCAGGTTGGCTATAGGTTTGCCATATATCACATTGTGGGACTTAGTGTCTTCGGCTAGTCGTGGTTCCCTGGTTGTGCCTCTGCCTATCCTTTCTGTGATATGGGCGTGAAGATACTTTACTTACTTTAAAAATAATACATTTATCATCATTATCAAGTTGTGTAAAATGTAAATAACACAACTAATAACTTCGCCAATTTTGATGACGTGCAATGTTTTACCAAGTTTCCATTCTGTTCTATGTTTCTAATAACAATAACTATAAAATTAGTGTCTATATCTATAAAAATGAGTCCCCATTTTACGTGGTCATTGTATCACACCTGAACGAATGGACCAATTTTACTGATTCTTTGTTGAAAGTAGGAAAGAAAAACATTATATTTTTCCAGTCTAGATTGGCATTCACGAGGCGGCTAGTTTGTTTAAACATGCATGCTTTTTTAAGATATCTATATTATTAAAATGAATTGCTATAAATGTGATGGTAAGCGCATAACTTCTGAACGACTGAGCCGATTTGGCTATTTCTTTGTTTGTTGTGTTAGTTATTGTCAAAAAAAGGTTTTTATGAAGAGAAAAACAGTGAAATTTGCAAGGAGAATGGGAAAAGCAATACTTAATTTTTTTTCCTAATAAACGTAACAGGTGTTATGTTTAATGATATTAATATACGTTTTCTAATTTCAGGTGACTTTCATGTTATAAATGGTGTTTTACGGACAGCTCATTCATTATTCAAAAGGTATAGGTATGAATTCAAATCACAGAAACTTTGGGAGGAGATCAAGCATGTATTAGATAATTTTGCAAAACCTCTTACAGATCTTTTTGTGGTAAGTTCCTTTTTCATGTTATTCATTTCTTATTTAATGTTTTAACACTAAATTAAAAATATTTTTGTGTCTATTAACTGATTAATAAATACTTAGCAATTATGATAAAAAAATATCACGTTAAAAGGAACCATTTGGTTTCCTTGAATTTGGCATTAAATTAAAAAAGACAATGGTGGTAATGCTGCTGAGCACCAACTGTGTGTTAAATAAAGTTATTTTAAGTGTGTGCTATCTTTTTCTAATAATACAAAAAGAAAAGAGATGGAATATTTTAGACATGTTAGATTAGTCCGGACATAACTCATTTTAAATCAACATTTTCCTATGAATAGACTAAAAATCTGTAGAAATGTCATGTACAAACTAATCTGACTCCACTAAATGTATATTGTCTTTTTCTATTACTGTTGCTGAAAGAAGACAAAGATGACTTAGAAGTAGTTTAGTGAGTACACAATAAAATTTACACAATTATTTGCAGTACTCCCACTACACCAATTAATTGACATACAAATTACTCTTAGCTAATTTTATGTCATGCACATTATAAACCAAATGAAATTGGAACTATAAACAAGACAAATAATGATAAAAACTGTTCAACATACAATTAAAAATTCCACATGTCAATTAAATCTTAAAATAAATTATGAGGTTTTTAGATATTTTATTGAATCAGGCGTTACTTTGCGGAAATCCATTATAAAAGATGTAAAATAAGCCTTTATTTTGCTAATTCCGCGTAAGCAGTGTAACCGTTGTGGCAAATAATCCTCCAAACGACACAGAATGTGACAAGCCTAACTGACGTTCCCACAACCCACCTCCTCGACCAGAACACGAATATAGGAAGAGCTCGGGTGTCCTGATTGTACCTCTGCCTTTCTCTTCAATGATACAGACGTGAAAATACTTCTTACAAAAATAAAAAGGAACAAATTTTTTGCAATACTTCAGCAATAACTTCAATTCTCAAACCAATAAAAAGTATTTTATTGCTCTGAGCTTTAATTAGATTTTATTAATTAACCGACTCTGAAGAAGTGAAAGAAGTTACCTATACGTTTCAGTTTTATTAATGTATTAGTTATGGTCAGGAGTAGGTTTAAATGAAAAAAAATCATTGTTCACACTTAATACAATACTGTAGTCTGTTGGCTCAGCTAGTTTTCAATAAAGTGTTGCAATTTAAATTAATGTAATGTCACGTGATAAAATTTGAGACTAAACGAACATACATACATATCTTCACGCCAAGTCCCTTACAGGGTAGGCAGAGAGTATCGAGTGCCAGACCTCACGATCCTGACAAACCTGTCTTGCTTCCTTCACATTCATAACCCTTTTCATAAAAACACGCCGGTTTCGGAGACTCTTGACACCACCCTTGGATAATATCCGATTGATCTGATCGTGAAATGTCAGCCTTGGTCTCCCCGGGTACCTACATCCATCCACATTCGCATTGTATATCTGCTTTGTCAATCTTTCATCTGTCATTCTGTTGCCTCGTTGTTCGAGTGGCTAGCGTACATGCCTAACTACACCGATCATCCACGAGGCTCGGGTTCGATTCCCGACGAGGGCAGGCATTTGTGTGATGAACATTTAGAAGCTTGCATTTCCGGGTCTGGGTATTTATGAAATTTATTCTGGTATCTATTTAAGTATTTCTATGTATTAGAATCGTTGAGTAACACCCATAACACAAGCATATAATTTCCTTACTTTGGGGTTAGATTCAATTTGTGTATTTATTTATAGATTGAAGCATCTTTCAACACAAGTTTGGGTCTGAATGTGACTGTTGTACCATTTTTCTGATTTTATTTGGGGGTCAGGGATAGCCACTGTCACCTAATATTAAGCCAAAAAATGCACCAAATTTATTCTCTGTTTTAATGAACTCTTCCCGAAGGTTCTAGAATCACAAACAATACCAGGACATCGTACACATGATATAGTTCAGCATCTTAAGGTCTGCATCACAAACTACCTGAAATATTAACAGTTATGTCATAAATCATACTTTATCAACATAGTGTTATACATAACAAAACATAGAATTAACAAAATGTATTTCAATAATAATTTGTAATTTTTTAATCTATCAAATAAGAGACAAGCAAAGGCTTTCTTGATAGCAAGAAATACATACTACCAATATACACTGAATAAGATAATATTTTGTTGCCAGGCTGAGACTGGTAGGATAAGTTTAATAACTGTACCAGCTACACTATAACTTACATTCTATACTGATATATGCTAGGAATAATTGACTACATAGAATAAGCAAGACACTATTTGAGATCCAGGTATGTCATCAGAAACTTCTAATCAGTATGAGTTATTTTAAATCCAGCTCTTTCTACTGAAGTACAAGATTTTTGATAGGTAAGCACTAAGCAAATATTTGACTAGAACTCGTAATTGTATTATTAATGTAACACGTCTATTATCGATAATATTAATAGAATAGAATATCTTCACGCCAAGTCCCTATACTGGGTAGGCAGTGAGTATCGAGTGCCAGACCTCACGATCCTGACAAACCTGTCTTGCTTCCTTGTGCTCATGTCAGCCTTGGTCTCCACGGGTACCTACATACATCCACATTCGCATTGTATATCTGCTTTGTCAATCTTTCATCTGTCATTCTTTCCACGTGACCGAACCAGCGGAAAATTTCGCATTTTAACAACACTTTCTTTCAATCCCACTCTTTCTCGGATCTCACTGTTACGAATGCGGTCAGCGAGCGTTACACCACAGATTTTCCGTAGTGCTCTCATTTCGACCGCATTTATCCTACTTTCATGGTCTTTCTGACACACCCAACTCTCGCTTCCATACAATAACGTTGGAATAAGCACAGAATTATGAAAAGCGAGTCTAGCTTTTTGACTCAAAACCTCGCTTTGAAATAGCTTACCCAACGCTTCATTCACATTATTAATAATATTAATAACAAAAAAATTGTGCCTATTAATCGTATATTAATAAACACAATTGTTTTGTTATAGACTTAATAGTTTGAAATATTTTTCACACAATTACCTGCACATTAATTGATGGATATCCTTACAAGTTAATATTTGGCTGACCCCAATCAGCTCTTATTTTTATTACTCTATAAGAGTGTGCAATACTGAGAAAATTTTGTCATAGCCTCATCTTGCTGATCTAGCTGGAATCTTCATAAATCTATGAGATAAACAAGCTAAAAGCACAGCTGTGTTCTGGTATGTTTTACTTATAGCTGACTGGGATACACCATGTAAGGCAGCAGCATCATCTTGAATCTATAAATAAAATAAAAAAAGTTAGTAAGCATGTACTTATTAAAGGGATTGAAATATGTAAGCATCGTTTACAATGTAGATTACAAAGTTTATACACTTACCACATGACGAGGCCAGTAAGGTACATAATGCGAAAACCACTTGCAACGACTCGAAGCTTATCCTCGTGGGTCGTGAACTAAATCCTCACACAATAACATCACTATTTTTTTCGCAAATCTTTTAAAAATCTATATTTTCAGCGAAAATCGTCATCGCTTAATTCAAAGGGTACAGGGTCTATTATGTTGCTAGTACATTTCCAACTCTTCTAACTATGTGAAATTCATAAAATCAATCGACTTCATCCATTTCTTTCATCGTTCATCATTTCAAATTTAAAAAATATTTTGAAACAAATACAACGCCATGTTTGACGTTTTGAGGTTAGCACTGAAGTTAAACTAGGGGCCGCACTGGTTTAACTTTAGTACCATAGAAAGTCCAAGGACAAACGTCAAACCTCGTTTTGTAATAACGTTTTTAATACTCGTAGTTCATGGTTTAAACCTGGTACTAAACTCAGTACTATTTTTAGACCTCGTTTTGGAATAAAGCGGTTATAGTTTATGTGTAGGAGAAGTGCAGAACGCTAATATTTTTCAAAAAAATGCTTGTAAAGTACATTAAATCAGTTAATAAAACACCCACACTATGCGTTTGACACACACAAACAAATATAGAGATGATAACGATAAAAGATCACAGATGGCGCACCATACAAAGTTTGGAAAGAAAGTACCTAAGTAAAGTTAGTCTATAAAAATGAAGGTGTCATTCTTATCAACAAGATATAAATTTTTTTTATGGTCGAAATTCGACATACAGGCGACCACTAGTGCATATAAATTTACTTAAAACTTTTATTTTTATAAAATGTTCCATAATTTAGCGTGCTTTTTGACATAGTTCAATTTGTTTCCTGACATTTACCACTGGAATCTAATGTGGTCGTGGTTAATACGATTTGTTACTGGATGTGCCTGCTTTCTGTTATGCGATTGTTTGGTCAATAGTCAACCGATTTTGATAGTTCTTTTTTAGAAAGATAGGTAATGATTTCGAGGTAGGATATTGGACTCCTTTTAATTTTGTCATGATCCAATTAGTGGTTTTTGAGTTATATTAATTAATAGTGCATATTTTTTTTAATTCTTGACGTCCTTATCATTGAAGTATATTTTTCTATTTTTTCAGGCAACACTGGACTTAACAACCAAACACGCAGACAACCCTCAAGCCTTAAGTGTGATATACGGAAGTTTAGTACTAATATGTAAAGTTTTCTACTCATTGAACTACCAAGACTTACCCGAGGTGTTTGAAGATAGTATGCAGATTTGGATGCCTAATCTATTAAATCTGCTGCAAGTTAAAGTTCCGAACTTAGAAACAGACGTAAGTTTGCTACATTTTAGACATAAAGTAGATAAAACATCCATACCATATTTAGATCTTCTTCCATTTGTAGCCGCTTAAAAATGTATGTCATTTTAATAGTATTTTTTTTATTTCTGAGTGTGGTCTAGCGGTCCAGCATCGGACTTGACTTTTTGTGATCACGGGTTCGATTCCCGGTTCGGGCAACAAAAAAAAAATAGGAAAATGTGTATTTCCAATTTTGTAATAAAATAACATTACCCGCGATTGGATAAGTGCCCGGTTGACGATAGGTTTGCCATCTATCACATTCTAGGACTTAGCGTCTTAGCTAGTCGTGAATGCACTGGTTGTAGCTCTGCCTAACTCTTCGGGGATATGAGCGTGAAGATACTTTTTTTTAATAAAAATTGTATTCTGACATTTTTTTTGTCTTCACGGGTGGTCTATCACACTTAGGGCGAAATTTCTTTGTAACATCGCAAAGCAACGAATCATTTGAGCCTCACCCTTAGCTGTAATTCTAAGCCATTGTGCTTCAGTGGAATAGATGGTTATGTGGCTTTTGAACCCATCCCAGCTCTCTCCAGAAGCCAGCAGTCCCTGCTAGTTACCTACGGTATTCTACATGGTCCTGGGCCCTCCGAGATGGTGAGCTTGTTTAGCCACAGCTTTTTTTTTATGATATTAGAAGACAAACAAGCAGACGAAACAAATTCTTCTGGCTCCTGGTAGAAGTTCCTGGTGGTAAGAAACTCAGGCCGCCTAGAGACACCAAAGGTGGTAATGGTGCGTTGTCAACATGTGGCTTTGATGTTAGGCTTCAAGCAAAAAGTTAACTAACCGGCTTCCTTACCCTCCGAACCGGAACATATCAACAGCAAATGCTGACCTTATCACGTCAGGATAGCGCTGCCTGGCAGTAAGTTAGATGGTCTATTCTGCAAATTATCTATTATAAGAGAGATATATATAATATTTTAAGAGTATAAAGTGGCGTAATTGTGTAAGGTATGTGTTTTAATCTGAATGTGCGTACTTCTGTGACGGTCCCATTGTCACCAAGTCTGGATCTGATGATGGAATCCCAAGAAAATTGAGGAAAATATTTAATTTTTGTGTACGTAGATGATTCACTTATTGTAATGTAAGCCTGATTTTTGCAGTTACTACTCTGAAGCTATTACATAGTGTTAGGTAATAATGGTTATTTTAATATTTTTTTCAATGTTCGCAGGATGATGATGATAAACCAGGTGTGATAGAACAGCTTCGGACGGAAGTGTGTGAGTGTGCTTCACTGTACGCATTGAAGTATGAAGAGGAGTTTGGGCCATACGCCCCGGGGTTTGTCACTGCAGTCTGGAATGTATTGTTGACGACAGGACCCAAGGCCAAATATGATTCTGTAAGTGCTAATGTATATTAGTATCCTGTCTGTTTGTTGCTGTATCATGGCTAAACCGCTAGACAGATTTTAATGAAATTTGCGTTTAGCTAAAAATCTGAGTTCTCGCTCTAGTTTTTTTTTTCAAAAATCTACCCCCTATGGACTGCAATGATATCATATAAGGGGTTGATAATTTGTATGATGTACCATATGCGAAAGTGTATCTGATAAATTTTCACACCTAAATCGCGGAACTGATTTTGATTAAATTTGATAATTTTATTTTAGCACTTGCCCTGTGCTTGTGTTAAATTTATATAAATTTTAAAGTGAGAAACTGTCTGGTGTGGAAAATTATCTTCCTTTAAAATTTATATAAATTTTGATGTGCCAGTAAGTTAAAGAACTTAGTTCGAACATAGTATAGTTTTTTTTTGTAAATCAGTATCTTAAGGACTATAACGGGAGATGAAAGTTGTTTGAAAATGATGTTAAAGTTAACTGAAACTGATATCCGAAGTACCTCTTCTTCGCTGACGAAGTCGGGGGTAAACACCTAGTCTAAACTAAGTTGAGATAATGTGTCAGAATCGGCATCAATCTTGATGTTGCATTTGTTAAATAATGTCGAAAAGTTGCGATTGTTCTGTGCTCCTAATTCGATAGAGAATCAGTTTGGGCGAGTCTCGGCGCTCATTAAAGTATACCGTACATTTGGACGGGGCGCATCAGGGCGCATTGCAGAGCTTAATGTGTCGAGATCTCTTTCATACATTTTGTACGGAGCAACGCACAGTGTTTCGGCCGGACGGCACCGCGTGGTGGCCATTGTGGGCTGCAGTTACCAAGGATGAGAGTAGAAACGGTATTCATAATGTAAATGGAGCGTTTTACATTTCAACGCAAAAGTTTTGTACGACAACTACTAGAGGCGCCACTTTTCATCCTTTACTATTTTGAAGTAGAGATCTAACTTCTCTTTTTTACTCACTTCTTTGGTACTGGGTGAATAAAATCTGCACGCCCGCCTGACTATGCTTTGCGACGTGATGCGTCCCGACCCTATACGCTCCGCAGTGTCAAAGGTATTCGTTACCTTTAAATAATTCAGAGATCGCAATTTTGGTTCTAAACTAAATGCCAATATTAATAACTTATCTAAGATTAGAGATCCTGCTATTTTAGATCAGTTAGGTAACCGCTGTTGTTTTTAATAATCACCAAAACTCAAGAAGGCCTATCTTTATCTGTAGATAGGTTATTAATATTGGCCGTAAATCATTCTGCGAATTGATTGGTTAAAAGTGTTAATAGGCTTGCAACACTATATTTTCTAAGGACGAACATTCTATAGTTATAATTTTAATTTTTTTATTGCTTTATGGTAGGTATCTTTTTCCTTAATTTAGTACGATTATGCGTCAATTTTAAGCAATACAGTTTTATTTTATATTTTCTTTCAGCTTGTGTCAAATGCCCTGACGTTCCTCGCAAAAGTTGCTGAGAAAAATAGCTATAAAGGTTTATTTGAAGATCCTGCAACATTAAGCAGCATATGCGAGAAGGTGGTCATACCTAACATGGAGTTCAGAGGTAATTATTTTTACATACCAATTTTTGAATCCCTTTGTAAATGTTGTAGTTTTAATAGATTGGGATTAATTAAATTCCATACTTTTAATCTATTTTTGATTTTTTTAAGTTGATGATGTCACTGTTTTTGAGCATGTTTGTTTTGTTTTGTATATAGAGAAATGCTTTCAAAGGCTAAGATCTGAGGATATATGATAATAATAATGAGGGAATATGTAGAGATGACCAAGTGGCAAACTACCTGCTTTATGCAGATGATGCTGTACTATTGTGCTCTACATCATCTGAGCTGCAAACCCTCATCACAGTTATGGAAGGTGATTGTAAAGAAAGGGGTTTCCATGAATGAATACGATGGAAACTAAATCAATGGTGTTTGAAAGAGAGATAGCCAGAATGGATAGAACGGATGTAAGAACTTTAGTTGATGATGTAATGCTGGAACAAGTGAATGAAATTGTTTATCTTGGTTGTGTGGAGAGTGTGTGCTTAGAATAGCGAGAACGAAGCGCTGGGTACGTTATTTTAAAGCTCTAGACTCGCTTTGCTTGATCCTGTGCCTATCCCAACGTTGTTGTATGAAGATAGAGTTGTGTATGTCAAAAAAAGCGCGAGAATAGAATAATTGCTGTCGAAATGAGGGGGCTAAGGAAAAGCTGTGATATCACGCTCGCTTACTGTTCCGCTTGTTTGGTTATGTAAGATCCGAGAAAGAGTGCGATTGAAAGAAAGTAAAGTAAAATGAGAAAGAGCATGCTCCGCTATTTCGGACATGTAGAAGTCGATTCTTATTTCTGTTACCAGAATCGGACATGGAACTGTTCGAGGACAATCCAGAAGAATATGTCCGTCGGGATATTGAAGGTTCTGATGTGGACACCAGGAGGCGGGCGGCCTGCGACCTTGTGAGGACTCTCGCTCAGCACTACGAGGAAAAGATGATGAGCATATTCGGACAATATGTTGAGGTATACATATATGTATTGATTATAATCGTGTATGAATGTTTTTGTGTGTGCGTCCGTTTCAAGTGCGTTTCAAATCGGCACATCGTTCTACGTCCTGGTAGATATATTGGGATGACTATAAAAAGGTAAAGTATTTGCTTTTCAAAATCATACTTTTCAGGTTTTCAAGAAATAAAAATCTGAATAAACGTGATTTGAACCCGCAATCTTTTTCTATAGGTGGCCGACGATGGTCATTCGAGCTACAGCCAATTAAATCCACATGATAAAATTTTTAGTTCCAATCGTATCGATTTCGCAGATGGATATATTTCATAATTATTAGGAAGTGAAAAGAAAAGAAGGGGGAAGGAAGTTAAACTTTTAGCTAAGTACATTTCAATTTTTGATCCCTTGTTCATTATAATGCACATGGACTGAGGCTATTGTAACAGGCTATCCATAGTATCCTATCCTATAATATCTAAAACGTATAGAAATGAATACCCATTTCTCGTGGTTATGGCAACACTCTTGAACGCTTTTCATAATTCTTTTTTTGTTTTATTGGTTAAAGTCAGAAAAAGGACCATATGAAGACAAAATCTGAGAAAATTGCAGGGAAAGTGAGAAAAACCACCCTTCTATTTTGTCTACACAAACTGTTAATGTCAAGTGATATGAAGTTCGCCGAATCAGCTAGTATAAGTATTAAAATGAATCCCATTTCTGATTGGTCACGCATCACGCCTGAAGGGATGGTGCAATTTAGCTAATTCTTTTTTATTGCGTTGGTAATTGCCAGGAGTAGGTTCTTATGAAAAAGAAAAATAGAGAGAACATGGGAAATAAAATACTTTTTATCCATATTATTAGTAGCTGTCAACGTCAAGCGATACTAAGTCCGTCGGCGTGGCTGGTAGTATTATAAATGTGAAAGTTAGCCTGTCTGTTACGCTTTAAAGGCTAAACCGCTTTACCGATTTTGATGAAATTTAATGTGCATATAGTTAAAGACCCGAGTTCTAGTAGGCTTATTTTTTACATTAAATTAACCTTCAATGTAATGGGGGATGAAAGTTTTTTTGAAAATATATACTACGGTGACTCAGTCGCAGGCAAATAACTAGTTGATTATAAAATAAAGTGTGACCGTGGTGTGTAGGCAATGCTGGCGAAGTACGCGGAGAGCGGGCACACGGCGTGGGTGGGTAAGGATACAGCGCTGTTCCTCGTGACGTCACTAGCGTCGCGCGGCGGCACGCAGGCGGCGGGCGTCACGCGCGTCTCCCCGCTCGTCGACCTCGCCGCCTTCGCCGCCACGCACGTACTGCCCGAGCTGCAGCGGCCCGACGGTGAGTCACCTTTCTAGATTTCAGTGGAGCGTTTGATTTGGTGTTACACCGCATTTTATTATGCAAGATTAGACGAAAATGTTAGATGTGATAAGCAGAATTGTTCAGAAACTAGAATACTGTGCAACGATATAGCAAAAACAAGTGAGAATAATTAAATTATTGTTGGAATAAATTTGGTGCATCACTAGGTAGTGTTCTAGGGCTAATCTTTTTTTTTTTATTCAAAAAATTCAACAATCATGAAGATAAGAATAATATTGTCACGCTATAGTATTTTTGTACAATTGTGTGTGTTTGTTTTGTAATTAGACTAAAGAAGCACTAAACAGGTTTATACACAACAGTCTAAGTAAAAATTGTTTTATTTTCAAGATTCATCTATGAATGTGAATTTATTTATACTATATATAGACTGTAGAGTGGCATTGTTTGATTTTTTTGTTTTTATAAATAAACAATAAAACTCTCTATGAGTACGTTAAACATATTATGTAACTCCTGTAAAATATGATAAAATTTTGTGCATTATTATTTTTCTTTTTTTAAAACGTTTTTCTTGGTTGGAAGATATTCAAAACCGTTATTTTCGTCAAACAATGAACAACCTACCAACAACAATTAATTATTAAAAACTTATGAGACTAGAAACCATGACTTACTTAATCCTATTACCTTTTTGGCTACAAAAAACAATGGAATTGTCGTTAAACAAATGTTTTTCATCAACGTGTAGCATGTTATTAGTTGGACGTCAATTTTAAACAGTTATACAGGCTGCTAAATTATTTTTGTGATAAGATGGCATGATTTTAACTTGTTAACTTCTAGCGCTATCTTTTTTGAGTATTTGGAAACTCCTTTTCAAACTTAATTAATGCTATGTTATAGAGAAATATATAGTCGTATGTAGTTCTGACTTTTTATTTTGATACTGTCTTGGATTGTAGTGGATTCTTCTCCACCCTGTCCTTGCAGTAGTTTTATTTATTTTTTTATCCCAGAAGTAAAATTGTTATAAGTATGTGCTTGCGTGCGTGTAGGTGTGTGTGATTGAAAATTCTAAATTTTACAATTATCAATGGTCATTGCTGTTTGCCTTTTATTTTTTTACACATATTTCTTTTGCTGTAGTAAACGAGTTGCCGGTACTTAAAGCGGATGCAATAAAGTACATAATGACCTTCCGGTCTCTTCTAATTGAAAATTCTAAATTTTACAATTATCAATGGTCATTGCTGTTTGCCTTTTATTTTTTTACACATATTTCTTTTGTTGTAGTAAACGAGTTGCCGGTACTTAAAGCGGATGCAATAAAGTACATAATGACCTTCCGGTCTCTTCTACCCAAGGAACTGGTGGCTACGGCTCTTCCATTGTTGGTGAGTTTTTTTTTTGTAAAGGAAGGAGAAGTAGATGGGTATTTATAGATCAACGCCATCAGTCAAGGGCGGTCGTTCTCGGTTATACTAGTACAGAATTAAGTTTTTACCGGGCGCACGCACGCAAACACGCACGCAACCATGCACGATCGCTCGCAACGTAGGCACTGGATTTTGTCAGACAGTATCGCCCGTTAACTCAGTGATTGAAGCGCTAACGATGTAATAAACAAATTTACTATTACAGCTAATTTTTCAGGGGAAATTGTTCCCTCGACAAAATAATAGGCCACTTTTTTGTGGATGCCATGGACCATAAATACTAATGTATGGCACCGCAATATTTGGGTACCGACCTATGTCATCTCCTAAATCGATGTAGCCTTCCCCTTTATCTATACTTTCGTTCAAAATCAAACGTTTTTGAAGGTCATCTCGTCAAATAATAACGCGAATATTTCCTCACTCGCTGGTGAATTGGCAGTTTTTGTCTTGAGATTTTCTATAATTAAAAAATTATCTCGTCTCCATTGGAATACTTTTCAGCATCGGATAGATCGTTTCTTCACTTGGCAGTGGCAACATGATTTTCAGATATTGATACGTTCTTGGGGAACGTTTGAAAATTGCCATAGTCATTATTTTATTTTTGATGTCCCAGCATTTGCCCCCTGATTTCCGATTTTGGTTTTTAAATGTATCTGCAATTAAGTTTTTTAAAGAAACTGATTCTAGTTTGTCTAAATTTAGAGCTGTCTTAGCTAGCACTTTTAATGCATCGTCAAAAAATAAGGGATTATAAAACTCGCCTGGTAGAGTCGAGGGTAGCCAAAATTAAATTAGGTTGAGAAGATCTTCTTCTGTAACAAATAACATACTTTTGTTATTATTTTTTGGTAGCCATCATTAATAACTAAATTATGTCCTCTAACTAAAACCGAGTTAACTAAATCGTGTCGTGTTACTAAAATGGAGTCTATATCTCAAAAACTTATTCACTCTTCACTCACACAATAGTATAATTCCAAAGGTTACGTTACTCTGAATCGGAGGACAACTCGACGTGTTAGGTAATATCTGAACGCAAAAGGTAGCCTTACATCAACAAAAGTAAGACGAAATACCCAAATAACATGGCTGATAATCTTTGATTTACTTGACGTTGGCAGTTGTCATTTGAAAGTGTCATATTTCAGGGGTATAGAATCAACATTGGTTATGTCCTCCGAGAATAATTTTACAGTATGGAAAAATATTATTTCATTGCTTTACGATTGCTTTAGTGCTACTTATTTAGATTAAATAAATGGAAAGTAACTAGTGGATTCAATTTATACCACTGCCTCCGTCCTTACTATATCAGAAAGTTAAAATATGCTAAATAAGTGTCGGACATAACCACATTGGTTCCCAAATACTGGATGAAACCAAGTTTGTTACCAAAAATCAGGAAGTAACCAACATGTTACACAGGGTCGATTTCAGGGGTCAAGATTAAATATAAATAAAACAACAATAAAAATCGAATGCCACATTTTTTTTTAAATTACTATCTCCACGATTAACAGTGAATGGAAAATTATTGTATCTTGATAGGGTTTTGGAGGAATCTTATAAAATGTCGAATGAAACTTTTACAACACAGCACCCGTTACTTGATTACATTTAAATACTTTGGTTTTATGTTCACAGTGCGGTAGTTTTGGTTAATACTTTGAAGAATACCTAAAACAGTATAAAATTTGTTTGTTAGGAATAAAAATACCAACTCGTTTCTACCAAGTTATTATTTAGGAAACTGGAAAAAACCGTAGAGGATTAACAATTAACCCATTACAAGTAAAAAGACTAGATTTTTCTTAAAGTTTGTAAAAAAAATCCAAGCGTACACAAACAACTTAAATTACGTATTTTTAGTGGGTAGAGAACTAAAAATATAAAAACTATAAAATCAAGTATAAAAATGATCGGTCCATGCTTCTGGAGAAATAAGTAATAATAAAGAAAGACATAGCCATAAATTATTATTATACCTAATTATTATTGGCCTTTCCAAGAAATGGTCATAGTTCGGACCTGGAAAAATTCAAACCGGTGTTTTTTCCCGTGATTCACTTGCCATTTATCGGGTTGTCCATTCCTTTTCCTTTCATTGTTTTCATTCACCGTGCAAGCAGAACTATCCATGTTGATGAATCACAATAGCTAACACACTTTTATCTATTAGTTTTATTTATTTTTAACAAAATGTAAGAGCACGATACGGTGAATTGTATGAGACATTAACTGTTTTAAGAAAATTAATAGAAGGCGTTACTTTGTGGAAATCCATACTTAAATCTAAATAAAATTATTTAATTTGCAATTTTCCGGCAAAGTTCCGGTAAAGTAAGACCAGTTCATTCTTAGCGCACTATTTTGTCTGTTTTGTTACGCCATAATATGTATACATTTTTTTGGCGCAAAATTGCGAATTAAATAATTTTATTTAGATTTCTGTTTTACTTCAAATGGCTCCCTCCGATTGGTTCATATGGACAAACCCAGAATTGATACTCACTTGAAAGGGACATAACTAAGTTTGATTCCAAACAATACTTTTAAATCCAATTTTGTCGTAATTAACAATGTTTGATAACAAAATATTTTTTGAGGTGATAGGGGAAAAATCACTCACGCGTTGCGGCGTGGCGGGCTGAAGCCCCGCACCCCGTTTCATGCTCCGCGACGTAAGGGGCAATCAAACTGATACAACAGATTTAATTTTCAATCGTTAACTGTCATAAATAGTACAATTATCTCTTTCCAAAAACGACTTCTGCATTTTTCTGACCATTGAATATTCTGGCAAGTAGAAAACATTGTCCTTATGACGTGAATAATGTGACTTGACTGGTTTTAAATGATGCTGTGAGGACATACTAAACTTAAAATAGCTCCCGGTGCCTCCATTTCTTAGTTTCTGGATGTTTGCTTCTTTCAACTTCTTAATATATATGTTTGTAGCTATTAAGATTTGATTTGATATAAATACCCTGAAAACTGCAAAACAACAGCACACAAAGAGTAAAATCTTTTAACCCTATTCTAACTTGACGTTTTATAGTACTCTTTCTAAATCATGTGTCGTAGCATTTGGAGATTAAATTAAAGCCATAAAAAAGTATTTTGTTGATTTTAGTTGTCAAGACTATTAACATTGGCATTGGAACCAGAGATGGAGAGATACGTATCTCGTTCTCTGGCTGACACTTTATTAAAACATTGATAGTGCTTGTATCTCAAACAATGCAAGTCTGAGTTAAACCTGCTAAAAAAAATTGTAAAATGCTATTAACACAAACCTGAAATCGTGACTGATTTCCCAGAGCTGCTACCATTTAGTTTAGATGTTGCTCAACTTTTATCTTTTTATTTCAATAGTCGTTTCCTTTTTTTATCACCAGTAGTCTTGTTGGTATTGACTAATTGACTAGGAAAGGTGTATTCTATACAGAGGATTTGGACCAACACGAAGTAAAGGGGTTATATCACACATATTTCGCAAATGTTCCTCCCCCGTGTTGGTCCGGGCTCCTTTGTAGAAAAGACCATCTGCCTTCCTTGCCAGGCAGCTCGTAAAAGGCGAGCATAGGCTTACCATCACTTAAACCGTGACATCCGACGAGGTGGTAGAGTTTGGCAGCGACTCGCCCGGATTGGTACCACCGCCTTACCTATTCCTGCCGCCATAACGTCATGACGTGTTCCTGTTCGGAGGGTAAGGTAGCCGGTAAACTTACTTTTGCTCGAGGCCTAACATCCCGGCCTCAGGTTGGCAACGCACCATTACCAACTTTGGTGTCTCTAGGCGGCGTGAAATTCTTACCATCAGGAAATCCGTCTGCTTGTTTGCCTTCCTATAACATAAAAAAATCCTTTGTATAATTATTATATTTAGTCAATGTATTCCTTACCCCAAAACCTGTGACTAAAATTATTAACCTTCGTTGACAGATAACGCATATTGGTGGTCGTGGCGTAGTGCGCACGTACGGTGCGTGCGCGGTGGAGAAGTTGGTAGCAGGGGGGATGGTCACCCGGCAGGTCCTGGAGCCGCAAGCGCCCGCGCTGCTGCAGGCTCTCTTCCAGGCACTCGGGAACCATGCCGATCCCAACCAACACAACGAGTATGTTATGAAAGGTAAGCTCAGTTTGATCGTAAGGGTTAACAGGATAGTTTATTTACACAAATATTCGTTTGTAAAGACGATAGAGAGAGGGAAGGTGTTGCTGTCTTATTACTTGTCAATAGAGGGAGGCAGCTAGTGAATTTGACTTCTAAAAATATCACACGTCAACGAATAAACACAAGCTGTCTTATTAATTAACTAAATATTATTGTATAGTCTTGCTAGGTTAGGAAAACAGACCGAGCTCAGTCGACGCAGACTGATTAAAGGTTTTTTTATTGTTGTCGGTGCCGTCAGTCAGTAGTGTGTTAAGAATTACATTACAAAGATATACAGTCGTGGTCAACTAATTAGGGACATGCAAGATAGTGAAGAACAATAACCGGTATTTACATAAAACCCTATTGATTTCTCAGTAACTATTATTTGCATAATTTGGTCCGATTATTATGCTTTAAATGGCTGTAAAAAGTATTTAATATCAAAGGTTGAACATGTATTCAATTTTAAGGTATAATTCTGTAGCTGGACATTTAATTAGGACAGTAAACTATAATTAAAAATAGAGTTAAACAAAACTAATAATCTGCAGTATTATAATATCTTTAACAGCTCCATTTTATTACCTGTAAAATCAGTACCCAGTAGCAAAATCTTTGTTAGTAATTACCGCTTGACACCGATGTGGCATAGACATTATCAGTTTCTGGCATGTTTCGACAGGAATGTTTGCCCATGCCTCACAAAAAGCTTCATTAAATTTATCTAAAGTTGTAGAACGATAAGTGGCTACTTTTTTCTTGATTTCGTGCCAAAGGTGCTCGATTGGGTTAAGGTCCGGACTATTTGCTGGCCAATCTAGCACCGATACTGACTGACTGGTAAGAAACGACTTGACTGAACAGGCGGTATGTTTCGGGTCGTTATCATGCTGAAACGTCCATATAATAGGGAGATGTTCCTCAGCATAGGGAAGCATCGTTTCCTCTAATATTGCCTTGTATTGATGTTGGTCTAAGTTACCCTGAACTTTCCTCACACGTCCTATTCCACGTCCAGAAAATGAACCCCACATTTTAATGTTTCTACCGCCATGTTTTACCTGCTTTTTTGTGAATCTTGGATTCATTCCCGCTTTTACTGGACGCCGTACGTATTGCCTTCCATCTGAAGAAATCAAATTAACCTTGATCTCGTCAGAGAATAATACAAGTTGTCATTGGGCGTAGGTAAAATGTCCATATTTACGTGCAAACGCCAAATGTTCTTTCTTCAACAACGTTACTTTGCGAGCCACTCTTCCGAACAACCCTGCTTCTACCAGACGTCGTCGAACGGTCCTCGCTGAGACACCAGCTCTTTCGTCTGTCCCAAACACTTCGTGTTTAATTAAATTAGAACCTAGAAACGGATCTTTTTTAGCTAACCTGGTTATCATTCTATCTTCTTGCGGAGTTGTTTTTCTCGATATTTTTGTCCTGGGCACATTTAAATCTGTGTTATTGCGGCTGACATGTTGCACTGCATTGTATACCATAGTTTTTGAACAATTTAAATGTTCTGCTATCCTTCGGTATGGCCAACCATGCTCGACAACAAACTTCATGATAATTTTTCGTAGTGTTGGATCGCAACTTTTATTTTTACCCATTTTTCTTCAAAATATTTTTCAAAACTTAAAATAAATATCGGGATTGCCGCCAAAACTACCACGAAACAATAAGAGAAGTAAAAAAGTATTGAGATTCAAATTTTGAAAATAGAACGCAATATCTCAGTGTCCCTAATTAAATGTCCAGCCAGCATTATTTGAACTATATCTATCAGCTATACTGTAAAGAGGTTTAATGTTTAAGAAGTTGTTATTGTTTGTATAATCGGGCACATAAATGACGAATTATACTTACCTGTAAGAGATATGGAATATGGTTTAGACTCGTTGGAAAATAAAAAATGAATTCACAATTCGGTTTAACCAAAGAGTGTCCCTAATTAGTTGACCACGACTATTTAAGCACATTAACATATTTTACTACATTATAGAAATGGTCATACAGGTGTACAAAATCCGACATAAATTTTATCAACATATCAATGAGGGATTATTATATGTATACTATTATAAACTAACGTTTATCAACATCCAACTATTAGTTTACAATATTTTTACTAGCTTCTAATTTTTTCTACGTATTTTTCCAGTATAAAAAGTATCCCATTTTATGCCCAGGATAATAAATTATAGTTATACCAAGTTTCATCGAAATTGAACCGTTAGTATTCACGTGATGCCTGAACATACAGACAGACAGACAAAATTATTTTTTATCACATATTTTGGTTTGGTATCGATCCAGTAACACCCCCTGGTATTTAATTTTTCAATATTTTCAATGTACAGAATTGACCCTTCTACAGATTTATTATATGTATAGATGATATTGGAAGGCAAACAAGCAGACGGATTTCCTGATTGTAAGAAATTCAAGCCGCTTGGAGACACCAAAGGTGCTAATGGTGCGCTGCTAACCTCAGGCCGGGATAAATAAATAAAATAAATAAATAAATTGTTAGCTCTCGAGCAAAAGTTAGTTTATCGGCTACCTCCCCCTCCGAATCGGAACACGTCGACGGCAAGCACTGACGTTGTGGCGACTGGAAAAGGTAAGGTGGTGGTACCAATACGGGCAAGTCGCTGCGAAACTCTATCACGCAGTCAGATGTCACGGTGCTAGTGACGGTAAGCCTATGCTCGCCTTTTACGAGCTGCCTGGCAGGGAGGTAGATGGTCTATTCTGCAAAGTAGCCCGGACCAATACGGCGAAAATGCATACATTTTCGTCTATCTAATGACATCATTATTGATGATATCGTATAAGAGAACAAAAATGTATGCATTATAAAAAATAACTCAAAAACTACTTTTTGGGGTTATCCATTCCCATCCATGACGTATCTTTTTTAGATAAAAAAAGTTATTGCCCGAGCGTATAAACAAAATATAAACTAGAATTGTTATTGTTTTTTGAGAAAATTAAAAAGTATCTATTTCTTAAATATATACATTTGTTACAGCTATAATGCGGACATTATCATGTTTGAGGGAGTCTGCGCTGCCATTCCTTGGCGAAGCATTGCCTAAACTAGCCACACTTCTGTCGGTTGTCGCCAAGAACCCTTGCAAGCCGCACTTCAACCACTATCTGTTTGAGACACTCTCGCTGGCTATATCGTAAGTTTTCAAGTTATTTAGTCCCGGCTGTAGTGCTAATATTATGCTCGAGTATTTAGATTTTGGATGCTAAAGCTTTACCGGTACTGGTTACACTACTTCAATGGTTTGCAAGAATTCTTGCTATTTATTTTAAAAACATTATTTGTTTTAGATACTCTTTTTGCTTATTTATTATTAATCAAGATAAAACCTTGCCACCTGCATGCATTACCAGGGTTTTAGTTTGGTGATTCATTGATATAAAATACATATGTATATAAGGTTTTTTTATGATATGTTGCGACTTATTCGACACCGTCAATAAAACACAATTGAGTTTCTCTGTAAAAAAAGATTTATTACGGTTATTTTACTGAAACAACAGAATTTACAATTTAATATGAAATATTTTTTTTTATCAAGAAATCTTTACATACCTGTAAAAAAAGAAACGACATTTAATGTTATTAGCTACGGTGTCTGTTTCTTTATTAATAATCCTTTTAAATAATTTTTAAAAGTTTTACTTTAAGTTTTCTTTTATGACACGAAACGCCATGTTTTTTGACAGACCATAATTTATTCTTTTTCTCATTTTGAATGATGAGAATTCGAAAGAGAATTATAATTTTCTTTACATCTCCCGTCCAAGAGAAGATAAAACAATGGGTTTGCTGACGCATGCCACTTATTAAGCATAGGTAGGAGCCGGCGTTAACTTCGAGATGTGAAAAAAATTAGACTGACTTCTTATGATCAGTGTTGATCTCGTAGATTAAATTTGATATTTTTTTGTAATCTCGTATGGACCAATTTTCAATTCATCAAGCTTCTTCCTATTTAATTTGTTACCATTTTCCACAAAAACAGTATCACCAACGTTGAATTCTACATGTTTTCGATTTTTGTCGTAACTGTTTTTGTTGTAATTATGTGATCTGATTGTATTTTCCAGAGCTCTTTTTCTGTCTTGGGATAAATCATAGTCGGTTATTTTTTGTTTCAGCTCATTTGGCAAAATCGTTACATCTGTTCCATAAAGCAAGTATTTTGGTGGATATCCTGTAACAGTATGCTCTGTTTCATTATATTTTTTTACACAGTTTTGTGCCATAGTTGACCATGCTATTTTCGTCTCATGTTCGTTTATTTTGCATCTGATTTTATTAACCAACGTTTGGTTTAGTCTCTCGTTTAAGCCATTTGAGAAAGGCGAGTTTACTGCTGTAAAAATTATTCTGATGTCCTTATCATCCAAAAAATTTTTGAATTCCTTTGAATTAATACCTGGGTATTGATCTGAGAGTATCAATTCGATGTCATCAATTTCTGCACAGTTTTTTATGAGTTTGATGAAATCATTTGCATTTTGAGTATTTGATGACAAGATATATGCATACCGAGTAAAATGATCTGCTAGTAGATGTAAGTACTTCTTCGTTGATCTGGAACCTCCAAAACCTCCTATGGTATCAATGGAGCATATCTGAAAAGGTTTTGTGGCCGGACATCAGTCCATATTAATTTTTTCCTCTCGATTTATGCTTTAAACATATTATACAACTCTCACAGATTCTTTTTATATTTTTCGTCATGTTTTCTGCTGTATATACTGAACTAATCATTCTTTGCATCTGTTTAATTCCAATGTGACCAAGATCTGTATGTACATCATTCATTAGTTGTATATTAAATTTCTCTGATATAATTATTTTTTTCTTTTTTTTAACATTCTTATAGTAAATATTGTTTTCTGTTAGTAACTTGTCTTTCCTGCATAGTATATATTCATTTTTCAATTGATCTTGTAAGATATCTTTCAATGTTATTGAGTTAACTACTTTTAGTTGTTCCTCTGTGTTATCCTCTGGTTCAAGAACTGGATTAATGCTCAGGCAATCAGCTTCAGTGTTATACCTTCCTGGAGAGTATTTAAACTGGAAATCATATTGTGATAAGTAATGTGTAAGATCACCTAACTTCATTGGTCCTAGATTTTATGTTCATGTTCTCTAGCGGTTTGTGGTCTGAAAATACAGTAAATTTTCTACCTATTAACAGATGTTGCCAATATTGAACACATTCTTTGATTGCCAGGCATTCTAGGTATATAGCTTTCTTTCTTTTTTGTACTTCGTTCAATTTTTTTGAAAAGTATGCTACTGGTTTTACTTCGTTGTTTTGTTGTGGCTATTTTAAAACTGCTCCTACTCCTAGTATACTTGCATCAGTATAAATGTGGATAGGTAAGTTTGGATCAAAGATTGTTAAAATTGGTTGAGAACATAATACTTGTTTCATTTCATCAAATGACTTGGCATGCTTCAGTCCAGTTAAAAGTTTGTCCTTTTCTTAAAAGATTATGCAATGGTTCCAATTTACTTGCTATATTTGGTACATATTTATGATACAAGTTAATTTTCCCCAAGAACTGTCTCACATTTTTTTGTGTTTTTGGTGTTGGGAAATTTTTAATTGATATTAAATTGTCTTTCAGTGGTCTTACTGAATTATTCTGTATTACATGACCTAAGTATTTGACTGAGTCTGATGCAAATGTGCATTTAGAGAATTTTAGTTTCATACCTTCACTTTTTATTGCTTGAAATAATTGTTTCAGGTGACTGAGATGATCTGAAAATGACTTTGAGAATAATAAAATGTCGTCGATGAAACATACTGTGCACTCTCCAAGTTTGTGCTTCCGTATAATGTTACATATTATCCTCTGAAATATGGCTGGTGAGGTTTTCAAGCCAAATGGTAAACATGTCCATTGATAGTGTCTTTCTTGTGTCACAAAAGCAGTTTTGTGTCTATCTGTGACACGCAGAGGTATACACCAGAATGCTGAATTTAGGTCTAATGTTGAAAAAAACTTGCAATCTCTTGTTTTTACAATTAAGTCCTCAATAAGAGGAAAAGGCTGTGACTGAGGTACAACTATCTTATTTAAGTCCCTGAAATCTATGCACAATCTTGATCTTTTATTTTCGTCTCTTTTGTAGGCCAATGTAACTGGTGCCGCGAATGGGCTATATGACTCTTCTATTATATTTTTTTCCAGTAATTTTGCAACCTGGTTTTCAATTTCTTGCTTGTCCTCCATTGTGCAACGATACGGCCTTTTACTGCAATATTTTTCTACTTGAAGATCAATGTGTGCTTCATAACCAGTTACCTTTCCTATGTCATATTTGTCCTTTGAAAACACATGTTTATTTTTTAATATTAAGCCATCAATCAGTGCCTGTTTCTGATAGTCTAGATGGTTAATAAAAATCTTGAAGTTTTCTTCTCTGACATCTTCGTTGTAGTTCACAACATCATCAGATTTGATTATTTCCTTAGACATAATATCTGCTTTATTTGTTTCCTTAGAAACTATTTCATTTTGCGTAGGTATTTTCTGGTAATTTTTTAAGTTTTCATCTTGAACTAGGTAGAATTGTTTTATACAATCTAGACCCACTAAAAAATCATAATCAAAATTTTCGTTGTCAATTACAAAAACATTAATTTTTTTTTCTACACCAAATATGGCTACATCAAGTGTAATCACTCCTCTTGCTTTTTTAACGCCATTAATCGTTTTTAAATTAGTACTGTTAGAATGGGTGGCTTCTTTGTTATCTATCTTTTACAACTTAGAATTTATCAATGAGGCATTTGATCCTGAGTCGTAGATACCAGATACTTTAACGGTTTTATTGAGCACTAATTTTACTTTGATCAATGGCGGCACTATTAGTTTTTTTGGTCTTCACACTGTAATTCACATTCCAACTCTGAGTTATTGATAAGTTTTATTTGCTTTTTATCCTTTTCAGTGTTTATTTTTGATTTAAACCAACAGTAATCTTCTGGATGATAGCGTATTCCTTTGTTAAATTTTTCACAAATAGTACATTTTTCTTTCACTGCCTTAGTAACTTCTTTTATTTTTGTGATTTTTTTCCTTTTCACCAAATGTTCTAATTTACCAAATTCATTAAACAAGTCTTTTGAGTCAATAATTTCTTCTTTGTTGATTCTGTCAGTTATAAAATCTGGTAAACCAACTGCAATAATATCGATTAGGGTCTCCATATCCATTGTATTTCTAAGTTCTAGTAAAATTCTTTCTTTTTTTAGTGCATACTCTAATAAAGACCCTGATTGATACTTGAAAGATAAAGCATACTTTGTGGAAGTCCATCCTTTATTAGCAAAGGTTTGGAGAAAACTAGATTTCCATTCTGACCACTCGGAGTTTAAATTAAACTTTATCATCATGGAAGAATACCAATCAATGCATGATTTTTCTAGAAATAGTCTTAAAATTTCAATTTTTTCTTCCCCTTCTATGATATTGAACCTTGCACATTCTTTTTCAAAAACTTCCATCCAGAGTTACGCGTTTGAATTTTTCCCGTTAAATTTTTCTATCACAAATCTCTCAGCTAACTTCTTTATATTTGTTTTTTTTTTGGTTATTTTTATCTTCAACTAATTTTTCTAAAACTTTCACTATCGGATCATCTGAAGACTTTTTACTCACATTAGCCAACTGTTCTTGGGTAGTTTCTTCTAGAAATTGGTCCAAAAGAACCATGTTGTTATCCTCATCAACATATGTTTGTGTTGTGTGTGTGTGTGTATCCTGTGTCATCTTTAGCCAAACGTTTCTAGTTTGATATCGTTTTTTTAATGTATTTTTCACTATAGCATAAGTTTTCGTAGCTTGAATATGTTTGTGAAATGATATCGCTTGATGCTCTTCAGGAATAAGAAAAACCTTGTCATCTTGTGTGCTTATTGAGGTTATGGCGATACTGTTTGACTTTCCGTCTACTGCTGGCTTAACTTGAAAAGTAAATTTCAACTTCTCCATTATGTGACAAAAATGTCGTTTTATAAGGTTTTTTTATGATATGTTGCGACTTATTCGACACCGTCAATAAAACACAATTGAGTTTCTCTGTAAAAAAAGATTTATTACGGTTATTTTACTGAAACAACAGAATTTACAATTTTATATGAAATATTTTTTTTATCAAGAAATCTTTACATACCTGTAAAAATATTAGCTACGGTGTCTGTTTCTTTATTAATAATCCTTTTAAATAATTTTTACAAGTTTTACTTTAAGTTTTCTTTTATGACACGAAACGCCATGTTTTTTGACAGACCATAATTTATTCTTTTTCTCAATTGGAATGATGAGAATTCGAAAGAGAATTATAATTTTCTTTACATCTCCCGTATATATTTTGTGTTTGCAGATTAGTAGTGAAGTCGAACCCGAGCGCTATATCAGCGTTTGAAGACGCCTTGTTCCCAATTTTCCAAGAAATTCTCACAAATGATGTTCAAGGTAAGTTGATTTTTTTAAAAAACGGCCATTGACCTTTGTGTGCACCACAGGGCTAGTCAACATTTCTTGTATAGCTTTAACTATTTTTTATACATTTAAGGTTTGACTTAGTTATTTTTACAAATACCTATACATATTTCCCTGTATTATTATGTAAATATGATCTGATATACATAAGCGAAAAAATATTAATTTATCAATCGCGAAACCCCGGTAACTTTTATAACCATAAAATAAGCCTCAACACGTCTGGATGACCTCTTAGCTTACCTCGCATTTTACCACAAACCGCGTTTATTGCGTAACATTTGTGTGTAAAACGCTTTTGGTTTCGTTCGTCACTCGACTTTGTGTGGAAACAGAATCGTAGTAGAATTTTTGGGCACAACTCGCAGCCATGCTCGATTAACTTTGTTATGATATTGACACTGCGACGTCATTATAGTTCGACAGAAAACATCTATGTACTTGACATTGAAGATTTGTGGAACAAAAAATAGTTACACAGTTAAAACACTATGTTTCACCATAATAATTAATTAGAAAATAAGAAGACAGTAATGATAAGTTTGACATTCAGGATAAGTAAGATGAAAAATGAAGTAATAACAGTTTACGAAGGATAAGGGGGAAGAAGGGTCATTGTCAATATAAGATAGTTTGAAGAAATTAAAAAAAAAACTACCTCATTTTAAAACACGTTTTTATTTCAAATGAAAAAAAAATGCAGGAGTCTTAAAACAAAAAAGTCTTACATTTGACTTAAATATATAAAAACTTTGTTGATCGCTACTTATAGTTGAACTTAAAGAAATGAAGTGAAATATATTTTTTTAAATAGGTCAAAGTGGACTATGATCTTTATAATATTTTTCTATTTTTTATTAATTGAGTCGCACTCCAGCAGAAAACATAAAAAAGACAAAAAATAGATTATATTACTAAAATAATTTGATAAAAATATGTAAAAAACAAATTTGGCCAAATATTCTATTTGATAAAAGATCATAGTCAAAGACATTGACTTATTTTTACTCTTTTACCAACAATAATTTTAGTACTTTTACATTATCTTATTAATTTACGGTGTAGGCAAATTAGTATAAAAATGTTGCGCTTCCAAATTAGTACAAATTTTTTAAACATTGAAGGTCATTAAACGTTGGTCTAGGTACCTTTAATAAAGTTGAATACAATTTTGTTATATTATTGATGTCTGGTAATTCGGAGTTTCTACCTTTTTTAATACACAGATAAGACTTATACCTGGCAGTATAATATTCAGATCTTATCAATATTTGCCCAGGAGCTGTGTTTCTTACCATCAGTTGAATGAAGTTGACGCACAGGTCGGAATGCAAAGGGACATTTAGCAACAAAGTAATTTTTAAACAACTTAGAAAAAATTTCAAACATAAACATTATTTATGTTTAAAATTTTTTCTAAGTTGTTTAATTGCCCATTGGCAATCAATGATATGAAAAGGTTCTGGATTAGTGCGTGCTTTTTCAACCACAGACACCCAGTCACTTGGTATTTCGCATGGAGTTTTTTGGTTGATCAAAGCCATATTTTTGTCACATTCCACGTAGGAGTGACCTCCGACTGAAAAATAATTGACACACTATTAAACCTCTTCATTTTATGAACCAAGTAATACACATACCTACCACAATTCTTATTTTGTCCACTGCAACTATCACGAAAAAGTAACTTTCTTTACTTGAGCAGGTATAAAATGGGTGATAAAATTATGCAGCATTGAAACCACATCATCTGCACCTTTCTTACCTCTTGTTTCATCATAAGCATAGAAAAATTTGTAAATTTGAGTTGATGTATAGTAAACAGATAAAATGATAGTTGTCGACACATAATAAACATTGTTAGTAATGACATTAGGAAGAAGTAAATTCTTTTGAAAATCAAAGGCATAGGCTTCATACCCAGGGTCATTTTGTGCTCTGATTCTGGCTTTTCTTTTGAGGTCATAAAATTTTGCCGCTTTAACGTTGTGAAGTTTTAATTGAATTTGAAGTTGTTTTAATTCATTTTGTTACTCTATATTTGTAATACTAGCCTTTAATTACATCACAGAAAGAACAGGTGTCTGTCCGAGGGTAACCAAAGGAAATGTTAAACTTAGTTAGGAATATAATGCGGTATGTATCGTAACTAATTTTAAGAGTAGAGTGATCTTCCTCAAACATTTTATGCATTTTCTTCACATTAAGTTCTTCTGGCAAGTATATTCTCTGTGAATCCTTTATGCTATAGTGTAACTTTCTACCTTTAAACCCAGCTATATGTTTCATAACTGCCTGTCTAGTTTCTTCAGATAAACGATGGACATGATTTTCATGTCTTCCTCTCATGTCAGGCTTGGATTTTCCTGAAATAAGAAAATCGTTTTTACTAAAATGTAAAAACCAAAGCTTAAAGTAAAAACTCATCGTAGTTACATACCTTGCTCACATAAAGATTTTTTATATTTTCCACACGCCTATTAGAAACTCCATGCAATGCTCATAATGCTAAAGCATGAATTCTAGACCATGTAAAAACCATAAATTTTTGTAATTCTAACTTTGTAAAATTTTGCGATGAATAGTTTTAAAATGTTACTTTAATGGGATTAATTACTTTTAGTACTTATTAAGCTACACTGAATTTTTTACAATAAACAAGCAACCACCTATTAGTTAAATTGAGGTTGTTTATCATAAGTATTTAATTTTAATAATATAACTAAATCTCAATTACGTATGCACGGAATTGTATATTTGTTGTCGCAAAATGCGTAATGACAGTTTCTAGAGAAAATTTCAACTTATTATTATAACGCGACATGCTGAGAGCCAATCACGTAGTTTAAACGCCAAACTGTGTCCATCTTCCGCGCTTCATACGACTGCACATATCTAAAAAATGACTTCCGAGCATAGAATGGTCAGCGCTCAAGATCTGTGCCGGTTTCTGTATCTTGCTTCAAAACACAAAGTAAATTCTTCAGAGTTGGTACTTCTTTTCGTAAAATATAATAATGACAAATTTTATTTAGGAAGGGCACTCTTGCTAAAATCATTGAGACCAATGGGTTTTGGTCTGCCTTTGACGAAGAGGTAAGCAAAGTCACAAACACCCACGATTAGCCAAAGACACTAGGTCCCACAATACGATAGGTGTCAGGCCTTTCGCCAACTGGGCACATATCCAATCCCGGGCAACGTTATTTTTGGTAGAAAATTGAAAAATGCACATTTTCTAAAATTTTTTGTTGCCAGACCCCGGGGCTCGAAATCAGGACCTTAAGAGTTCAAGTCCGACGCTATTCCGCTAAACCAGCGGTTCTCAATCTTTTTTGCCTTTTGGAAATCCTTTTGGAAAGCAAAATCCTTGACGGAACCCTACAACAAAACAATAGTTTTGAAAGTGTATTCTTTAATTAAAACATAATTAAAGTACAATGTAACAGTTACATAACAAGTACTTATAATAATAGAAGACAATAAAAAAATCGAATTAATGGGAAGTATGAAACTGTTTATTTTTCATCAATTTATTGATATCAGGTTTGATAGAGAGGACATTTGAAGTCTCATATCAAGTTCGGCGTCCAGTCTATTGCGGTATTTTGTTTTTGTGGCTGCATATATTGAGAATCCTGTTTCGTACAAATATCTTGTCGGGAACGGGAGAAGAATATTGGGAGCCATTTCGGTAAGCATTGGATATTCAACATGGATTCTGCACCAAAAATCGTTGAGAGGCGTCGTTTTAAAAAGTGACTCCATAGATGTGTCTGATGACATTTCTAAAAGAGATTCATATATCTCGTTCGACATACTTTCGGCCTTTTGTAAGTTTGATATAAAAGGATTATGAATCCATGAATTCATTTTCATTTTTGTGTTCTGTTCTCCAGGGAAATACTTCTCAAAAGATTCACGCATCGAAGTGAGATATTCGGCCAATTCTTCAAATACATCATCTTGGAACATGTCTGAGTCGTTATCGCTAACAAACTGAGTGACGTAAAGCTTTCTATTTCTCTCTTTCTGACACAATTAATCCAAAAATCTAATTTTCTTTTGAAGGCAGTTATTTTGTCACAGGCCTGGAACACTGTTGTTTGTTTACCTTGCAATGATAAATTTAAATCGTTCAGTTTTTGAAAGATATCCGCCATAAAAGAAAGTCGAAATAACCAATTTTCATCAAACAAACGGTCTTTCAAAATAAAAGAAGTTTCTCAAAGAAACATTTGTTACTCGACTCTAAGCTCAAATAGCCTTGTTAAAGTTTTACCCCGAGACAGCCATCGCACTTCTGTATGAAGCAGCAGTGTTTTATGTTTGCTGCCATAATCTTCACACAATAATGAGAACAATCGGGATTGTAGTGGTCGTGATTTGATAAAATTAATATTTTTACCGCTTCATCCATAACTAATTTTAGATTTGATGGCATTTGCTGCTTCATCGTAAGTGCTTGTCTATGCAGGATACAATGGCTGGAACTACAATTATGAGCTTTATTTTTTATTCGTGATACTAGTCCTGCTGTATTACCTGTCATCACCTTGGCCCCATCTGTACAAACGTCAATGCAGTCGTTTCAACTGAGATTATTTTTCTTAAAAAAATACAATTATTTTATTAAAAATTTTCCCTCCGGTTGTGTTTGTGGCCAGCGGTGAACACATAAGCATGTCTTCTTCAAAAGAACTTTCATATTGATATCTCAGGATAACCAGCAAGATAGCCAGACCAGTTACATCAGTAGACTAACCTATTTGCAAGACGAATCGTGTTTTTTGTAAACGTGTAACCAGTTTTTGTTTGACGTACCTTGCCAGATCATGAATTCGCCGTGAAACAGTATCGTTCGATAGCGGCACATTAGAAAGATGCTTTGCAGATTTTTCATTGAGCATACATTTTGTTATGTCTAAAACACATGGTTTTATTAAATTCTCAGCGATAGTGTCCGCTTCACCTGCTTGTGCAATGCGACAGTTAACTAAATATGATGCATCTGTGGCCTTTTCACTGACAGTTTGAGTAACATGCATCATAGTTTTTTGACTTTCCAATAACTGCTCTTTTTTACGTAGAAAAAAATCCTTATTCTTGTCTTTAGACTCGGGGTGTACAGTTTCTAAATGTCGACGCAACTTAGCAGGTGCCATAGAACCATTAGGAAGCAGTTTACTACATAACATGCAGAGAGGTGAGCCGTTGGAATCAACAAATCCGAAACTGATGTATGATTCATCATACTTCCTTTTTTTCGCCTTTGCAAACCGTGGAACTTGACGTCGTTTAAGCCAACGTTCCATTCTTATTTATTAATAATTTACTTGTCAGGATGGTGGGGTGAAAATAACGCACGATCGTTACTGCGTCGAAGAGTTTAGTCAAAAAAAGAAAATAATTGTACAAAACTGATACATACAATCAGAACACAGCACTAGAACAATAAACACTTTGTTTGTAGCACGTAGGTACTTATCGCTTCGAACGCTAATCGTCGACTGAAATTTCTTAAAAATACTCGAGTCGGCGCCTTTGATAAATAAAAAGCCGAAATAAAAATATAAATAGAAGGCGATGTAAACAATCTCGGCTTTAACCTTTTAAAAATTAGAGTCGAAAGTAGCTTGTTTACAATTATAGCGTCTAATCTCAGAATTCTCAAAGGCGGCTTTTGTCAAAGGGGTTGTGCGCTCACAAGTAGATATCGGCGGTTGTGGGCAAAGTAAAATCGTACCAGGCAACAAACTTGGACTGCGCCTTGTGAATCGTGCTGTGGTCTGTAAAATTTCCCCTTTCAACGGGTATGTCGGCGGACCAGATCGCTGATGTACTTAAAAATATTGATGGCTATCATTGTTTCATTGGCGGTTAGATCGATTTGTTTTGGCCGTTTCTTCATGGGTGACATTAAAAAAAAGCTAGATTCCGTTTTTTTTAATGAGAAGGCCCAGGGCTTGGGTCAGGATCACTCATTTTTATACCTGTAAAAAAACAAAAAAATGTGTTCCTTATAGGTAATTTTAAATAATTTATTTCAAATTTCAATTTTGTCGTACACATTTATGGCACGTCCGGGTTTTTTCGGATATGTCAGATAATATAGGTCTTTGTCCGGAATGCGGCGGGAATTCTAAGCCGTCTGAAATTTGTATAATTTAATTAAAAAGCAAAATAAAAAAAATGTAAATCAAATATTTTTATTCAAATTAAGGTAATAATCAACATTATATGCATTTATTCATTTTAATAATTTTATTGATATATATTTCGTGCTTCCAGAAATGTTTTTCAATCACTCGTAAGTCCTGTATTTTTTTAAATCATTACTCATATCTATCGGCTGTACGAATCGAGAATATTTCTTCAGCCTGAAAAAGATGTGTTGATTTTAGGTAATTTTCGAAATGAAATACTTTTTTCTTTATTTTTGAAGGTATGTTGGCGATGTGTAGTAGCATCTTAGGAAGAGAAACGTTGAAAATATTGTGTTCCCGTGTGTGTGCGTATGTATGTTTAGGTTTGTAAATCAAAAGGAGGATCAAAAAAAGTTAAAAGGTTTTATTCAGTATCGAAAATAAATTATATTTTTCTTCTAAACATCACATTACGAATATTTTACATTATAACATTAGAAAAAATATTTTCAAGTTGAAGCATAATCAACGTTTATAATTCAAACACAACAGTATCACAGTATCAAAATAAAATTATAAAACAATTTCAAAAAATCTTTCTTTTGTACTAATTGACACTTTAGAGTTAAATCGGATACAATTACGAAAAATCTTCCTTACGTACTAGTTAATTGACATACATTTTTAAAGTAAATCACAGTCAAGTATAGTAGATAAGCATTTTTTGAAAGAGTTTGCTTTTTTCAGTTATTGACATACAAACCTTTTTGGAGATATAGTTATCGATGAACGTGAATTTATTATAATAACTACTCTCGACTATATTCATCGGCAAGCAATCAGGTCGCATCAGAGGTGAATTTGAAAATCATTTCATTATTTTTAAACCATTCTGCATCTTTCATTGAGTCTGAAACTTCAAAACCTGGACTAAAACTCTCGAATCTGTCTCTTGCACTTTGAACGCATCGCTCCCTTGTTCTTGTGCTTCTACTACGACTACACCCACCTCATTGGCCATAAGCACTTTTACCTCGAACATTAGACCCACGTCCACATTCGCTAACCGTAACTACTGATTCTCCATCTTCTAATTCCGAACGTGAAGACGAGTCGCTATTTGATTCTTGGTCGGGTTCAGAAACATACACATGTTCATAATCGGAGTTTGAAGTCAGAGTTATTGAGAAAACAGTTGTAATATGGTCCGTACGTGCTACCACAAGTACGAATATTAAGCGGTATAGCGCACTAACTACATCAAGTACAAATTACTTTGACTAGTCACGAATCTCCTTTGATAAGTAGTTTGCTTTCAAAAATGTATAGTTTTACAATATTCAATGTTAATATGCACTAATTCACGCATAAACCAGTAGGAAAAATAAATGATTACATAGATTTAAACAGATTTTCTTACCTCGTGACTAATGTCCCGACCGTCGCCGGCCGGTGTCAAAATTTTTTATGAAAACTTCTCTACAAAATGACGATTCCTCCAATTGTTCCCACTGGTCTCCAAAATGGATATTTAGCAGCTTCCTCACTTCATTTATTTTGTTTTAATTGGTGTTTACTGGACATTTAGAAATAACTGCTGGTTTAATAATAACTTTTGCTAATTTAGTTTTCGTGTTATTTTTTTGTACACACCATCAGTGAATTTGTAATTCACGTCTCCTTTAATAATTAGAACTTTCTCCTTTTTTGATCGCTTAGTGTAAAATCGTTTATTGGACAGAACATGAATTAAAGTTGTGAGTAAAAGTTCTAGTAACTTGTCAAATTGTGAACTGGAATTTTCTGATTGTAGAGCGTAGCCATTTCGCGATGATAAAACACCTGCATTGGAAATAATAGCTTGGTGGGCAGCTCGATTATAGCCTACATTTCTAGGGTTTACAAAGACAGTTTTTTTTTTTCGCAGAGTGGGAGAGTCTGAGTGAGAGTAATGAGGTTCTGGGGGAGAAAACGCAATTTTTGCAGTTTCGGCAAAAGATCTTTTTACAGCTGTGAAACGAGTGGAAGCATATGAGCATACGAGTGGAAGCTTCATAAGCACATTTAAAGCATCGTGGCTTGGAACGACACTGTGCTTTAATGTGTCCAAATCGGCAACAGTTATTACATTGAATCGTTGGGAAGTAGTGAATTTCTACAGGAAGAGCAGAATAAAAGGGAAAAAACTCTAGGAGGCAGAATCTGACCACTCCACTGAATGTTAGGACTACAGTTTTTGTAGGGATCTAAGATGTTATTCCATTTAGAACTGATTTTCTATTCAGGCGCCTAGCCTTAACAACATTTCCACAATTTGGTGGTAGTTCTAATGAGTGAACGAATTCTTCCATGGTTAGATCTAGAGGAACATCTCTTACTACACCCATACGGAAAACATTATAAGTAGGAATTGTGGCTGAATATTTGTGTCTGGTAAAATTGGGAGGCCTAAAAAGTTATTAGCTGCAGCAGCCGAGTCAAATTCTTGGGCAATCCTATTGCGCCCAACTTTTTTAATTCCATCTCGTAAAATGTTTTTAATGTTACAAGAAAAATTAAATTGGCCAATTTTTATGGGGTTCATTGTTATGCCAGCTACAGGATGAGGCTCAAACCTTAAGACATGAACTATGAATGGACTTTTGACATTCTTTGAATGAACTAGTTTCTCTTTAAACATGGGTGTATAAATGAAGATTGCTTGGAAATAAACGGAACAATAGATCTTTTACTGTTGGGATTCAGAAGATCATCCCCAGCTCGTTTTCTACCTAACTCGTAATGAGTGGTAGGAGAGATTGACGAAGTTTCATTGCGTTGGGAAATTATATCCAAATTATTTAGTTACTTAGCATTTCTTAAATTGATGATGCCACTTTCTAACAACTTTCACAATGGAAGACATGGCACTTTTAAAATCATATACGAGACAGTCACCATTTCAACAATTGTGTCAACAGGCGTTATTATTGATTCTCGTTTTCGAACTTATTTCTCGATTTGGGCGAAAACTCTGTCTGGTGCTATAAATGAATGTCTCACAACTGTAAACACTAGTTCTAATGTTTCCAAGTTCTCGGGTGTAGACTCGGTCATCCACTTTAAGTACACTGCTATCATTGTGGAGTTTTTGTTTTGCCAACCGCAACCATCGGCGATTAATCGCTATGTTTTGATACTAGTCACATCGGTATTCGTGAGCCTGTGGTATACAGCTGGCGCTATCTCATTTGAGCCTTTGCTTTGAACATTTTCAGTCCAGCAATATGCAAAAACTTTATTAAGAGTAAGTTTTGCCTTCAACAATTGTGCAATGCAATTGTTATGGTAAAGCTGACTGAGTAGTACACACTTACTTACGATTAACTCTAAAAATGCTTTCGATTTCAGACTATGTAATCTCTTCTCTTTTCTCAGTGACTGCAGTTTGGTTGGATCTATCTATCTATTATATCTAAAGATATTGTTGAAAATATTAACTGTTTAAATGTAGTTTCCATGATAGCGATATAAATGTACGTTACGTGGTGTAATAGTATTAGTAGTAGTATTAGAATTGTTAGTAGTAATAGACCTTAGCAGGAAATATTGTGGTCTTAGCTTTGAAACTACATTTTCTTACAATACTTCGATTTTCTCGAACAAGTGATGCATAAGTTTTTTTGACCAATACAAATTAGTGCTTTTTCTCCTTCAAAACACAGCATTACACGTCATGTGTGTATTTTGTACTAGAATCAGCCACTATAAGAAGTTTCAAGCCATATATGTTAAGGTTACTGAAGATCTACCTAGGATAAGTGCTTCTTTCACGTTAAAAATCCCAAATTTAAACCATTAAACGTTAAGGTCCGGAGAACGAAATGGATCCGAGGATAAACCATGCATTCTGTAGACAACATCACCTTTTTCATTATTTTAGAATGCGATTTTCCTGTTGCCATTCCGTCGTTGTAAACCGATTCGCCTGGCTCAGTTGCACTCATCCACCCGTACATGCTGACAATTATTCTTCCAGAACTGTTGTTAGGATCTATATTCCTCGGCTCATACCTCGTGTTATTTACACGCCATAAATGTCGACGACCACGTTTATTTGATTTGAAACATTTTACGTCGGAAAAAAAGGCGTATAAAAAGTAAAAAATTGCACCGATGCAGTCTCACTCTCTAAAAAATAAAAAAGGATTAGGAATCATAATTATATCCAAAACAAAAACATTCACTTATTATTTCTTACTGTAGTAAAACATTTTCATGGTTTTTAGAGGGAAGTAATATTTAATTTATTCACTATTTTATGAATGCAGTTTTCAATAGGTGTAGGATGACTGTGTATCTGTAAAGAAGAATTAAAGAATAAATAAGTGCATGATACACAGGGTTACAGGAAAAGTGCTAGATCTGTTAAGGGCGTGGAGTACCCATTATTTAGGGTACCTATGTGCGTTAAAAAGTTGTTACAATTTTTTTTGAGTATTCAGATAAATTCCACCACATTGTGGTGTGCAAATGTTTTAAAAAAAGCAATTTTTTAAATGTTAAAAAATTTAACCCTATTTACCGTTAACTACTTTGGCTTTTTAAATGTTATTTCTGATTATAATCAGTAAAATAAAATCAATAATTCTCTTTTTATAATCAACTAGCTGTCGATTAAATAGTTTAGGAGCTTATTGTGTACAAACATATATATATATATTACGTGTATATAGATTGAAAATAACTCCACTAAGATCTCCCCATTTCTGTAACTACACGATTCACCTATAATGGCCTATCCTCGCGGACAATTGGGGCTGCAGCGACAGTTTGCGTTTCTTATTCCATGCCTTCCGTATCCTGGTTAAACCCGATAAATTTCTCTTAAAAACCGCCTGAATATTGCAGCATCCGTTGGTATTTTTTTTAAATATTGTGCCTGTACATATAATCCCCCATTATAACCTCCTCTGACTCCTACGTTTACATTGGGAGTCCCCGCCATAGGTGTCCCCAATGAAACGTCAACTGGTATGTCAACAGTGCCTCCTATAAAGTTTTGACTATGATTTACAGCAGAGTGACCATCCATATTCAATCTTAAATCTACCCCTTGTTATGAGCGACGCATGTCTGACATAATTTATGAGCTTGAAGCCACATCGGTGCCGATAATTGGGTCCAATGTTTGCCGCTATCTATTCGGTAAATACTCTACATGTAGGTCCGAGTAAGTCGTCTCAAACTTCCAGATGACTATGTTTGACGTCGTAGAAGGTGGCCTCGTTGGTATTTATTTGTGTATAGATGAGTTTCATCTATTTCCACGACTTCTCTTAAAAATGGTATACTTTTATCGCCGTTTTTCTCGTAACTCCGACTGCTTGGACCATCTGCGATAACATGTCACGTCTAAACAAATGAAAGATTAACCGCATTGTATTCAGTACCGAACCTTTGGACCGTTAAAAAAAGTTGTTTTTAGGGGAGACACTATTGTGCTGCAGCCGCGTCGAAGACAACGCCATCGGAACCCACCTTTGTAGTCTTGTCTCCTTTCCATTGCCATAGATAGCCGACAGGTTGGACATCGTGCAGACTAAACACGGTTTTATTAAAAGCCAAGCTTTGGCCGCCTAGACTCCTTCAGCCTTAATGTTGAAAAACGCTCTAAAAATGACATACTACGTGGCGAAATAAAAACAAAAAGTTTTACTAAAAATGTTTTTTTATTTAGCAAAAAATGTCTTAGATCAGTTACTCAAAGTGAGTTTTGTGACTCATTATTTTGAAGGCATACGATTGAGTGGCTCTTATTATCATTTCTCTATCGTTTTTTTTCTGTCTTCGGCTGTGGCCATAATCCTTTGAAGGAGCTCTTCCCTAGTGCTTAGACCTACTTTATGAACTTTCTGCTTTATTGTTATTTAGAAAAGTAGTCTAAAAGCCTGAAGTCTGGTGAACGAGGTGGCCAAGGCAATCGTTCTGCTTCATCCAAATTTATGGCATGTAATTAGCATCCACATATTGTGCCCTCAAATTTCGGAAAAAATGTGCCGGTGCTTTATCTATTTGTACGTAAGAAGGCTGCTGCTGTCGACGCCACCTGAACACCAACGAAGCTTCTTCTTAAGGATCATTTTAAAGAAACTCCAAAAATCTCTTGCCATTAAAAATGTCGGGCGAGACATTAGTACCAATTGGCTGAACCTGCCCTTACGTTTATTGAAAATTCGTGATGGAATTGGTCAGATTTAATAGCATGTGGGTTTTTATCCATCCACATGTATTCATTTCTGTGGTTTGTTATACAGGCTCTGGTAGATTTCCATTTACTATAATTAAAAAGTTTGAAAGGTCTCGGCTGGCTTTGTTTATCTCTCGTTTTAATTTAATATTTTACTGATATCTGTGGGAGTTTTGTATAAAATAGAGTAGAGTAGAGATAATGTTGAAAGTATTTACTGCTTTAATGTAGTTTTCGTGATAGCGATATAAACGTAGAGCTTGTCCAAGCTGAAATGACGCGCCCCACTACTTAATTAGTTTATTTAGATGTGTGAGTGTAAATATTAATGACGACACTTCATCTGTGTGGGAGCGTCGATTGTTCAGTTAACTACGATCTGCACGTGTACAAGACGGTCGACTAGTCGGGCGTTAATTTCGACCACGCTCGCTCTATGGAGCAGCGTGGGCATATTGTATGAAACAAAACGTCCTCTCCACTCGCACGCTTAAGACCAACTAAACTAGTTGGGCAACAAATCTGAGAACAATGGTTCTTAGCAAGTATGGTCTACAAAGAAATTCTAAAACTAAAGCGAAATAATTTGTTTACGTATTTTAATGTAATGCTTTATTTTAATAGATTTCGAATTCACGGTAATTAGAACATAATTATTAATTGAATTACGGGTTCCAGTATAGGCATATTAAAATAAAATAATAATTTGTGAATTATTTATTTACAATACAATTATATAATTACAGGTATGATAGATTAAAGCATATGTGTATAGTTCTAAAAGAATCA
>NJDC01003396.1:30016-42686 GCA_002245475.1 Calephelis virginiensis
CGATCCAGTGAACGTTACTACAAATAATAAAGGAACTTGGAAACAGATACTGAGTTTCGTACCCAAAGATTTTTATATGAGTAAAGAAAGACACGTCCTACCCGGACGAATAATATTTTTAAAATAATAATACTCAATAATAATAATCTAAAATGTAACAGAATGTTAGTAAAATGTTACATGTTATACTTAATAAATACCTTGACGTGTGTTTTTTTTAATTTAGATTAATTTAAGAACACATTTATTTTCATTTGAAATTAAAGAATTAATTTCTCTTTAATGATTTAAGAGTAGAAAAACTGCAGAAAAGTGACATCGATTTTAGTAATTGTGTCATCTACGAAAACAAATATTTAGTAGTTTTTCTCCTAGGAATCTATCATTAGAACTAGACTTGGTGACAGCGGAACCACTTTGGAAGTACGCTAATTCTAATAAAAAATATATAAAATTAATTACGTTATCAAGAAAAATCAGTTTAAAATTGATTAACATACCTGAAAACTACAGTAGGTGTGGGTATTTTGTAATAGAAATGAGCTATTTATTTGTAAAAAACTACGAATTTATATAAGGAGGTAGCTTATATTTCCAATGATTACAAATTTTATACCTTTATATTATCTCTCTGTTTATATTAATACTCTCTGTTTTTCAAAAAATATATTTTTGAGTACCTCAGGTCTACTTTTGGTCATATTGAGTTTTGTGGTTGTATCCCGCCCGTACGATGTTAATATTCATTATGCTTCGCCTCTGGGGAGCCTGGTTTCAGACAAATCGACGGCACTGTCGCAAACTCGCTAGTTATTCCTTCAAACACAGAAAATTTCTAATAACAAAATACAATCACTTTACTGCTATGACATAATGTAACAGATCCAAAGCATCGTCATAACTGTTTCAGCTTTTATATTGAACACTTTTGAGCTTTTCTATGGTAAATGGTACTTTGGGTTAATTGAAATGGAACTTGAGAAGGCCTTTAAGTCCAGACAAGGACTTTGAATGTCTCCAGTCAAAAAGTCAAAAATAAAATGGATTGACCTGTTCTAGTAAAACAAAAATAGCTAACCCGCTATTCAGCGTTCAGTCACTACGGAGACGTGGAAGATGGGTTTCAACTAGAGGAGTGAGTGTTAATGATCTGAGGGGCATGCATACACATTTTTTCCTTCTTTTCGACTATTTTTTGTGACGATTTCTTCCAGAAGACAACAATCTATTAAATAGACTATGCAAACAAAATATGAACTTATACGTAATTTGATATTTTCCATCGTTGGCGCTTTGTAAAACTTCCAAATATTCATATTTAAATGAAGAAACACTTGTACTGTTTTACATATCACTTGTAATTTATTATTTTATAAATAGCCTACCCGTTTCGCTTATGATAGCATCATCAGGGCTGGAACTTAAACTACTAAACAATATTTTTGATTAATATGTAAACTAGCTGCCTATTCCGGCTTCGCTCGGATGTTAATTTTTTTGATTATAAATTGAGATGTAAGCTATCCTATCTTTCAAGTTGGATCAAACTGCACACGGTGTGCAAATTTGATCCAAATTTGTTAAGTAGTTTAGGAGTCCATCGCGGACAAACAACGTGACACGTAATTTATATATATTAAGATGTATATTAAATATATTCTGGTATCTATTTAAGTATTTATATGTATAGGAATCGTTGACTAACACCCATAACACAAGCATATAATTTGCTTACTTTGGGGTTAGATTCAATTTGTGTAACTTGTCCAGGAATATTTATTTAAAATCGTGAAATATCCATGCAATTTATTTATTTAATTTATTGCAATTTATATCCAGTTCTGCATAGATTTCACTTAAAAATTCCGTTTCAGACTTATTTATTCTGGTATCTATTTAAGTATTTATATGTATAAGAATCGTTGACTAACACCCATAACACAAGCATATAATTTGCTTACTTTGGCGTTAGATTCCATTTGTGTAACTTGTCCAGGAATATTTATATTATTTTATAGAAATATTAGAATTACACAAAAATATATAAAATAATAAATTATAAGTGATACGTAAAACAGTACAAGTGTTTCTTTATTTAAAAATATGAATCATATATAATTAGTAATAGACTGCAAATATCAAACATAGCAACTTAAATAAATATCAAGGGAGGAGACCAGAGCAAAGGAAAACGCATCACGTTAGACCGAATCTAATAGGAAACGCGATCACAGTTTTAATTACATTGCTCCTGTATGCGGCAGTAGCAGTAGGATTTGCAAATACTATTTGGTTTGATGTTGGCAAATATCAAGTCTATAAAGGCAGTAGGTATATAAAACCATCGTAGGTAGCAATGGAAATTATAACCAATATGTATAGAGAAACTTTATTGTTATATCTTAATTTCTATAACTCATATTGTCGGCTTTTGATGTGATTCCATTATACACATGTTTATTTTTTTATGATATTGGAAGGCAAACAAGCAGATGGCTTTCCTGATGGTAAGAAATTAATGTCACCTATAGACACCAACGTGGTAACGGTGCGTTGCCAACCTGAGGCCGTGACGTTAGGCCTCGAGCAAAAGTAAGTTTAACAGCTACTTACCCTTCGAACCGGAACATGTCAGTGGCAAGCACTGACGTTATGCCAGCAGGAATAGGTAACACGGTAGTACCAATCCGGGTAAGTCGTTGCGAAACTCAATTATCTAGGAGGATGTCATGGTGCTAGTGCCGGTAAGCCAATTCTCGCTTTTTATGAGTTGCGTGGCAGGAAGGCAGATGTAGACCATCTGGATAAAGGAGCCCTGTTCAACGAGTTAAAATTAAGATGTTATGAATAGCTCTTGTAATCTTCAGCAAACTGCGCCGGTTTCGATATTTACGCATTATGGCGATTTATTAGAAGTTCTTTTAAATCTAATACCATTTAATTGGTATTTCCGGACTAACTGAAACGTATTGCAGAAAGTACAAGTGCTATTCTAAATTGTGCCTAAAATATCAGCGAGTTTTTAGAATAGATTTTTTAAAATAGAATTCAAAATACCAGTTCAGATATTTTATAAAATGTTACCTGTATTGGTCGGAATCCCCTGTGTAGATTAGACAATCTCATACCAATCGTAAGATTCGAGCATAGTAGTAATAGTTGTAGTAGTCGTTGTAGCAACAGCAATAGAGTGCTATATATCTACTTGTTTCGGGTAGAGATTCACCGGTTTTTTTATAGATAAAGTGATTGAAGAGGAAGGTTTATGTGAATATTTTTTAACCGTGCGAAGCCGGGGCGGGCCGCTGGTATACTATAAATTGCCTTTTTTTCTATTTCTTAAAAACTATTGTTATTTAAACCGTTTAATCACGTACTAAGTGAAAAAATAATTAAAATATATATTTTCAAGCATATGCCATAAGCACTAAATAAACGATAATATTGTATATATATTTAGTATGCTCTAAGTTTTGGGCTACATAAAATTATGTGGGAGGTATGGAAGTACTTTTTCTATCAATCTATCTATCCAGGAATATCTAATCCAGCAATATAAACACCACCTATAAAATTGTAATATCACTAATAGCGTTAGCATGTTTTATTTATTTGTGGTCTCGTAAATGTACTACTTAATTTATTGACTCTTGTTTTTGCTTTCAAATTAATAGATTAGTAGGAATTTTACTTTCCGTTGTTTATTACTTTAGATTGATATAGTTTCTTGGTAGTTTTTTTAAGACAGTTTTAATTTTATGTTACACTAGCGGCTCGTTCCGGCTTCGCACGGTTATGAAATATACCTATAAACTTCCTCTTTAGTCATTATAACTGTTAAAAAACCACATCAAAATCCGTTTCGTAGTTTCAAAGATTTAAGCATGCAAAAGGACATAGGGATAGAGGAAGCGACTTTGTTTTATAATATGTAGTGATGTTATGACGAAAAGTAAAAAAAGTTTAAATCTAACCAATATTAATCTCCTATTCTATGTGAAAAACCGTATTTTTTTCCCGTGTTGCTCCGGGTTCCTTTGTAGAATAGACCATATGCCTTCCTTGCCAAGCAGCTCGTAAAAGGCAAGCAGTCACTAATATCGTTACATCTGACTAGGTAGTAGAGTTTTACAGCGACTCGCTCGGATTGGTACCACCGCCTTACCTATTCCTGCCGCCATAACATCGTAACGTGTTCCAGTTCGGAGGGTAAGGTAGCCGGTAAACTTACTTTTGCTCGGACCTAACATCCCGGCCTCAGGTTGGCAACGCACCATTACCACCTTTGGTGTCTCTAGGTGGCGTAAATTTCTTACCATCAGGAAACTCATTAGCTTATTTGGCTTACAATATCATAAAAAAATGCAGGAAGTGTATTTGAAAATCACTACCTAGTACAAAACAAAGTCGCTACCTCTGTCCCTATGTCCTTTTGTATGCTTATATTTTTAAACCTACGAAACGGATTTTGATGTGGTTTTTTTAATTATTTTTTTATGATACTGGAAAGCAAACAAGCAGACGGATTTCCTGATGGTAAGAAATTCACGCCATCTATAGACACCAAAGGTGGTAATGGTGCGTTGCCAACCTAAGGCCGGGATGTTGGGCCTCGAGCAAAATTAACTTTAAACCTACCTTACCCTCAAAACCGAAACACGTCATGACGTTATGGCGGCAGGAATAGGTAAGGCGGTGGTATCAATCCGGGTGAGTCGCTGTAAAACTCTACCACTAGTAATAAATAAAGTGTTTGAAGAGGAAGGTTCATAGGAATGTATATTTTATACCCGCACGAAGCCGGGGCGAGCCGCTAGTAAGAAAAATGTTTAAATAGATTCCATCGTGGTTCGAACATTGATACACGTATCAGATAAATATATTGAAGCGGGTTTTATTATTAACCGTGCAAATAGTTTTATCCCTGACCGAGAGGGACCCTACGCGTGATAATGCATTATTTATACCAGCTAAGACAACCGAAATGGATGCAGGTCCTAAGGAAAAAGGAAGGTAAGAAGCATCTTCTTTTGTTCCAACGACAAAACGTGCCTTGTGAATAAATAACACAAATAAAAATCCTATAAATATTGAACAGTCGTATATTTCACACTTTACTGTGATCTCAGTAACTGAGATATATTATGGCCGAAAAGCCGGTTTTTTGGGCAGCGCGGTTTTTACTGGATCTTTGTTTGTAAACCATGCGAAACAATGCAACGCTTTTTAAATTTTTTGTCTTCAGAAAAAATATTTGGAAAGCCAAGTATAAAACATAAGTGTCATGAAATTTGTGGTGTGGGTTTTTTATCACTAACGATTGCGAACGTGATTTTTTTCAATTTGAAGCCATCTCTTTAGTCCGTGTTTCTTTATTACATTTGCCACTATGGTATAAGCTAAATACGAGTACTTTTATTTAATAAAATTGTCTTTTTCATCGATGGCACTTGGTGAAATTACATTGTGTACACACTTGTACTTTTTTAACCGCATTCTAATCGAGTAATCGGAATAAACTTTATAATCATGAAAACTCTTACATTTCATTAAAGAAAGAAAAGAAAAGAAAAAATATTTATTTACGGAATATGAGTGTTACAAATATGTTACAAAATTATTTAAGTGTTCCATAATATTCTACCAACTTGTGGTGTGCAAATGTTTTAAAAGGTATTAATCAAATTAGTTATTTTAATTATTTACTCTGAGATGGCCTCTGTGGTCTAGCGGTCCGGGTGTTGGACTTGACTACATGAGGTCCCGGGTTCGAATCCCGGGTCGGCCAACAAAAAGAAAAATTGGATTTTTCCAATTTTCTAGTAAAAAAAAGGGTTGGTCGGGATTGGAAATGTGCCGGGTTGGCGATAGGCTTGCCACCTATCACATTGTGGGACTTAGTGTCTTCGGCTAGTCGTGGGTGCCTTGGTTGTACCTCTGCCTATCCCTTCAGGGATATGGGCGTGAAGATACTAATTTACTTACTATTTACACATTGTTTTTTGTATTGATTACATGAGTATTTAATAATACAAACAAGTTTTAAAATGTAAATTATCTCTATCTACCGTGGTTGGTTTATAAGGTGGTTTACACCTTCGTTTCCAAACCTAGCAAGAAGTCATGATAATGCGGTGGCGAGAAAGTTTTAAAATTCGACGCAGCTTATAAGCCACATTTTGAGAATTTCTGATGGAAAACCTGATGAAATTTTATTAAATAAATAAAAATATCATATAACCACATATTTTGGTAAATTTTATCAATTATAGAAAAGTTGGAATAAACTTTTGCCAGCTGATCAATTATCACATACTAAGAAATGGAGAGTTTTCGCGCCATCGAGAGAAAAATGGTCGAAGTTTATACATAATTAGTGAATTTCGTGTTTATATTGAGTGAAATTTGTCAATTTTAGTGTCATTTTGTTAAATTTTGCTCAGTGAAAGTGCACAAATGAAATAAACATATGAGTTTGAGTAATGAGGCCACCGCTTTACCCAAGAACCTGACATGACTTATTGACGACTTATGACTAATTATTATTGAATCTCGATTTTGGTAAATTTGATGCAAATGTCTACTTGACTAATGGCAAAATGCTAACTCGAATGCCAAAACCTAAACAAAGAAAGAAAACTAAAAACCGGGTGCGTCTATTTTTCCACACAAACTTTTACCTAACAAATCAATTTTCGCATCAGAGGCATTTTTGTGCAATCTTCTATAAAAAAATTAAAACCAACAATTCAAACAATTTAGAATCATCAATATTCTGTTTCAGTTAAACTTTGAAAAATATACGAAAACTACTCTTTTATTGGAATAGGCCACGGCAAAAAACTGCGACAGCCAAAGTCGAGTTTGCCTAGATTTTAGTTTTCAATCTATATTTCATCGTCATGGCCAGCCGGTCATCGCGTAAAATCTCTGTTCCACAATTTTAGAACGCAGAGGGCCATAGAATAGTTTTCTACTTTGAAGTGGAATATGAATATTTAAATCTAAATCAATATTTGATAGATCTAGTACCTACAAACATAAATGATTCGTAACATGCAAAGTGAGATGGGTTTAAATTGAATTTGGCATTAATTTGTAATCTGATTTCAAAAACCACAAACTAGAATATGTAACAGCCTCTTCTTTATTTGAATAACTAAGTATTACGCGTTCTAAAAGAAAGACTGACCAGAACCTCAACATCTTTCCCAATAAGATGAATTATTTAATCTTGAAGTTGTAAGTTGACTTTACATAATATATGATATGAGCTAAATTTTATGATGCGTTTAAAGTATATACTGCACTGCACTGCTTTGAAAATATTTAGACAAAATATTTTTATTGTAGAGTTCTGTACATTTTTAATAAAACACATAATTCCATTACGTATAAATAGTATAATACAGTATAAAATATTATAATAGTTCAAAAGATGTCATCTGAAGTATAACTTCATTATAACCGCCAACCCTTTTTTTCTATTCGCTCGCTCGATTGTGCAGTAATATCCACTAAATACCCCTAAGCCCGCCCAAAGAGTAACTGCCCGTAAAGGAATACCCGCGTTAATTGTGCAGTGGTGGTAAAATTGTTGACCCCAGTAGACGGCTAAGTAATCACTAACCCCTAATCTTACTGCAACGTTACAATGTGACCTTTTGACACATATATTAGAAACATTACACAGCACCACAACAAAATCTTCAACTAGTTATTAAATACAATTTATTTTGAAAGACTTGTACTTTCCACAATATGTTTTATTATTTTTTATTTTTATGGTTTAGCCAACCGGTTTCGCTATACAAGCATCATTAGGGCTATATAACAACTGAAGTTTTGTTGAAAATAATACCGTCTAATTGTTATCCTCAAAAATAACGGTATTTGAATAAAAATTACTGAGTGATGACATTACTAAACAAATTTGAATTGACTGGGTTTACAACGTTAGTTTTTTTTCCCCATTAATGAGGAAATTTTCCCTTAACTAAGTACTGCTAATGTCCCCTATTTATCTAAGTTCTACTATTAATAAATGTTTGAAAAAATATAAATCAAATTAAAATTAATTATTCTAACCATAAACATAATCAAAAAATAAAAATAAATCGAACTCCTTTGGTAAAAATGTTAAAATACCACAATGTACAACAAAACATATTTTGAAATACTGAAAATTACAAATAATGTCAAAAAATAATAATAAATGTCAAATTAAAACGTTATACATTAAAAAATTCAATAGAAATATTAAATAATAATAATAAAATAAAAGGAAATGTCAAATAATTACGTAAAATAAAACTATGTCAAAAAATGGATGTCAAAATTAGTTAATTACTACTAAACAATGCTATAATTATCTATTCATTTATTTAAAATCATTTCTGTCTGACAGAATCTATTCATTACATATATATGCACGTATGTAAAAATGTATATAAGGTGTAAGTGTATAAAAAAAATTATTTAAGGGAAGATCAAATAAATTCAAAATGCATATCAATTTTCTAATAAAAATAAGATTGGCTGGGATTGGATACGTGCCTGGTTGGCGATAGGCTTTGCCACCTATCACATTGTGGGACTTAGTGTCTACGGCTAGTCGTGGTTATGCCTCTGCCTACTTCTTCAGAGATCTGGGTTTTAAGATGCTTAAATTGGTTAGAAAATATATTACAAATAAAAGGTCAAAAGTCTTTAGAAAACAGCATGGTCACAATCCATTACCGTAGACCAAGATCTCAGATAAAGATAAGTAGTCAGTATTATTTTAATCATGTAAATTCAATTAAGCTAGTTATTTATTTGGTACATATAATTTTGCCATTTCAGCTTGTTTCTTCGATACTTTCAAATATCTTACATTATCATTTTTATGAATGGTATCATTTTGTATTCCCTATATTAGGATAAGCATAAATCTGTTTATTACACTATCTGTTACCCGCGGCTTTGCTCGAGTAGCAGATAATACGTTAACTGAACTGAAATTTAATTAAAAACTGAATGAATAATTTATGCCCGGTTGGCGATAGGCTTGCCACCTATCACATTGTGGGATATAGTGTCTTCGGCTAGTCGTGGGTGCCCTGGTTGTGCCTCTGCCTACCTCTTCGGGGATATGGACGTGAAGTTACTTTTTTTTTTGAATAATTTATTTCTGTTTTTGAAAGTATACATTTATTTTAATCCGTAGTCCATTAATAAGGACTTTCATACCAACTTTAAACCCCTATTTCACCCCCTTTAGGGTAGAATTATTAGAAACGCTTAAATACGTATCTTCTAATATTTTATAACCAGCCCAAAAATAAAGTTTTATGTTTCTAACTTAAAAAATGACAATCAAACTTTCAACCCCTATTTCACCCCCTTAGGGGTAGAGTTTCACAAATTCTGTCCTTAGCGGGTGTCTACTCAATAGAACGACAATACTTAACATTTTTGGAGTTATACTTCTTTTGGCGCGTTAGGAAAAAATGATGAGGGTAAATTTTTACGATGCGCACAAACCGTCACGAAAAACTGACATGATGAAGTTAGCTGTAGATAACATTTTAGTTTTTAAAAAGACTTTTATCTTATTACGCTGAAGAAGTATAACTTCTAACGCGTGTACATAAGTACACACAGACTTTTTTTTTTGTTGTTATGTTTTTTCTTGCTCGGCGATGATGAATGAGTCAGTCAGGACATGCTATTTTGTAAGTATAGATAAAAGAAAATAATATGATAATATGAAGATAATAAATTTGGCTAAACATTGATGGGGAGGGAAAGAAGAGCTTACAAGTAGGAGTCGGACATAGGATACTTTTTATTCTGTTCGTCTTCGAGGAAACTAGAAAAAAAACATTTTAATTTAACCCATACAAGCCAAAAAGGTTGAACGAAATTCGCCGGGACAGCTAGGCTATTTTATAAAAGAAAGAATATAACATATTATATAAAAGAACGTCGTATTAGTTACACTATTTATAACTTAAGAATGGCTAAACCAATTAGGCTGAAAATAGAGTATTATTATATAGGATAGGTAGCTTAGAACTAGAAAGCGGACATAGAGACTTTATATCCCGTTTGACTGTTAGAAAACTTCGAAAAACATTTCAGTTTTTCATATTTATATATTTGATATTTTCCATCGTCTGCACTTGGTAAAACTTCCAAATAATCATATTTTCACATTCAAACTGAACGGATGCAGCTAGTGTATATTAAATTAAACTTGTAACTCAAAGCACTGAATAGAACGAAATGAATAAGTTTATTGGTATAGAACACAAACCATTTCTGTCCACACAATCACGTCTCAGTTACGGTAAACCGAAACTAGCTCCAGTAAATCCCGAATATTCCGCAACTCAAAGAGTAAACAGTCTCAGACCAGATAGAGGACTCTGTTTATACTGCAATCCATTTCCATAATTAACTGCAAACATTACCTGCCACTGACAAGTTCAAACATGCTTCTATTGGTGAAAATGCTGATTAAATAATTTCTCTGTCGCGCAAATGAAACACACATATAAGGAAACTGTGAGTTACTTTCGTAGTTTCTTTATATGTGTGTTTCCTTCGCATCACAATATACAAAATACAAAAGGTATGTGGGTTTAGTGAATACTAGTCTCTTCTGTTCGCCTTCGGAAAAAGCAAAACTCCACCTAGTGCAACCAGTAATAAAAATGGAAAGAATATAACATACTTATCAATACTTTGTTTACGTAATTGAAAATATCTACGAAACAAGGAATGATTTGAATTAAAGCTTATGTCTTTTAAAAAAAAGACTGGCAAAATTCAAATAAATACTGCACTATACAATAAATTGAATAATTTACGGGAAGTAAAACTGCAAAAAAATACTCCAAATATTTCATTACCACGTCGTGATTTTATAGTTCTTTTTACAAAAAAAACATAAGTATATTAAATAAATAAATATTAAGCAAATAAATATTTCTGGACAAGTCATATAAATTGAATTTAACCCAAAGTAAGCAAATAATTGTATGCTTGTATTATGGTTGTTAGCTGAACGATTTTAATACATAGAAATACTTCAATAGAACAAATTTAATAAACACCCAGACTCGGAAATGCAGATATCTAAATGTTCATTACACAAATGCCTGCCCCGTCGGGAATCGAACCCGAGCCTCGCGGTCGGTCGATTTATTTAAGCGTGTACGCTAGCCACTCGACCAACGAATCGGTCAAATAAGTATAAAACTACTATGTAGTCTAATCATCGCCAAATTTTGTACGGGACTTCTTGTGAATCATGATATATCTTTTTTTAAATAGACAACCAACAAAATTATTTTATAATTGGTCGAGTAATCGTATAACAAACTTACAGTTCAACTGAGAGCCTCTTTTTGAAGTTGGTTAAAAATACCAGGTGGAATCACATGTCACAAAGTTTTTTGTAGTCTTAGTTAGGTATTGTGCTAAATTTTTCTGTTCTAAATAAATAAAAACCTTATTTTCACAAACATTTTTTTTATTTTGCCTGACTATCATTTGACAGTTTTTTTCTTTAATAAGGTACCGAACAAGCACACGGCTTCCGATGTTAAGGCGGGTTGAGTCCTAAAAACAGGCTTTTTTTTAAAAAAAGTATCTTCACGCCCATATCCCCAAAAAGGTAGGCAGAGGTACAATCAAGGCACCCGCGGCTAGCCGAAAACACTAAGTTCCACAATGTGATAGGTGGCAAGCCTATCGCCAACCGGGCACATTTCCAATCCCGACCAACATTTTTTTTTATTAGAAAATTGGAAAAATCCAATTTTCTTTATGTTGGTCGACCCGGGATTCGAACCCGGGAACTCATGCAGTCAAGTCCAACACCCGGACCGCTAGACCACAGAGGCGACCAGATTTTTTAAAAGATAACTCCTAACCGTGGTGTATAGAACCCATAAATGTTTTAGATGCGTCGCGGTCTTGTGTCCAGTAAAGTTTACCGGCTACCCTACCCTCCGGACCCGAATAGGTAAGCCATTAGATTAGGAATAGGTAAGCAAGGCACTCTTGTGTTCTTACCTTAATTAAATAAAAATTAACTTGAAACTTGAATATACTTTGCCATTGAAACTCTCCTGATTTCACTAAACAAGGTATCGAATCCTGAAAATCACAAACAACAAAGTTCTAAGGTGATATCAAATACATTGCAATTAAAACCAACAAAGTTTTAATGAGCAGATGATCGGTTTATATTCAACGTCTGTCTAAAAGTTTATCCTTGATCTAAGTTCAAAGGTTTCTTAATTATTGATTTAATTTATTTTCAAATATTTGAATAAGATTTCTTGACTCTACATGATGTTTAAAATATCTTAATAAATTATGAAAAATGTTAGTTAAATTTATTATGCTCGCACAAAATGCTTTTTAGCCCTGACTGAAAAAAGGAATGTTGTAAGTTGTAAGTGTGAGTGTGTGTGAGTGTGTGTGTGGTGTGTGTATGTGTGTGTGTGTGTGTGTGTGTGTGTGTGTGTGTGTGTGTGTGTGTACTTTTTCAGCAAAAGATCAGAGTTGGCTTCGTTTACATGCGTCTATTACTTAATCATCATTTTCTAAGTCTTAAAATACTTTTTGATGTTGATAAGTTAGGCGTCTAACTTCTTCATACGAAGCTACAGTG
>NJDC01003396.1:47609-79807 GCA_002245475.1 Calephelis virginiensis
TATTATATTTATTAACTATTCCCAAACTTCTTGTTGAAGTCGGTTAATTTGATGTGTTTGTGAGTTGCAATTAAAAATGCATATTATAATTATTTTAATGTTATTTTTTTAATATTATATAAATAAATGTATACAGAAACACCTCTGAGTTATGACCTGCCTTTCGCAAAGGGATTTACCAAATCGCATTGGAATAGTAAAATTGGAGTCGGTTTTTTGCAATTTTACTGAGCTTGAACTATTTCAAGATGTAGTTAAATCTGCATGGCTTTTATAAGATTTGTTGTGATCAAAACAAATTTTATGACGTATGATTCTGTCTGTCTTGATCTGATTAGGCTCTTTATTTAATTTTGTTATATTTTCTATTTTGCCCATCGTTAATCTGAGAGAGATAAAATAAACAGTCCTGAGTTTGAAAATGTTCAATAGCCCCCGATAAAACCTGCGTGTAATATAACTAAGCACCATTTCAACTCGATTTCAGTCAGCTGTCAGAGCAAAAAACATCTACATTGAAATCGGTTTATCTGTTCAAAAGTTTAGGTGATACGGAGAGACAGATAGTACACACACGCACACAGACACCTTAGATTTATAATCGTCAAAAAATATAGGTGTGATCAATGCAACCACGCTGATTTCAAAAAAGCAACTATTATAACTTCTAAGAGCAGAGTCAATCATCATTTAAACGTCAATCCCAGTTGTGATATCCGTAAGGTACGTCCTCAAAAAAATCTATGTCAGAACTTCTTGTTTTGTATAGCATGGTTTGCATCATACAAAATCAACTTTGGTCCTTAAAATTGTGGCAAAATCTTTACATCCTTTATTACTTTATATCCGTCAGTGTTCAGAACGTAGAAACGACTTAAGGTTTGCTCTCCTAAAAGACAACCCTTGTTGTTGACGTTGTAGAGAAAACTATACATATAAATAATGTCGTACTAAGCTCTCTGCTTGCCCAGATAGTTTGCTAAAATAACAACCTCTCAGTTTTAGCTTTTACTGAAGCTAAAAGTGAAATTGACGTTAAAGCAAGTTTTTATTTGTTTGTAAATAGTTTTAAGATTGATGTTACTGCCATATTATTTTTTGTACTCTAAATTATTTATTACAATCAGGCAATAAACTTTATTTTTGTTATTTAGGTATTACGTACATATTGAGGAAATTAAGTGTTAATATCTTTATGTACGTTCAGTTCTTACGACAAAACGACTGAAATATTTTAGCATGGAAAAGGCGACAGACCTTCGAGAAGGACATAGACTATTTTTACTTCAACATCTCAGCTTATGAAATAAATACCTTTTACGTGAAACTGAGGCTAGATTTTTTTATGTGTAGTCAGTGAACAAGCGCATGGCTTTCCTGATGGCAGAATATATTCACAGCCTATAGCCCACATCGTAAATGTTGTAGGCGCTTCAGGTGGCGGGGATATCAGGCACGACAGAACTACTTTGGCGGCAGGAATAGGTAAGGCGATAGAACCCTACCCAGGTAAGCTACAGCTCAGCCCTCTTCCACCAGTGGTCTTATTGGTAATGACCAATAAGCTACGCTTGCCTCCTATGAATTGTCGGACAGCTTAGCAGATGGTCTATTCCACCTAGAGAACCCGAACCAATACCGAAAAATCTACTAGTATGTAATTAATCTAATTTTAGTGTCAATGAAAATAGTTTCAATGAATTATTAAAACAGTCATTGGAAATGAAACTTATTTGATGGCCGCCGAAAGCACAGTTCTGGTTATTCACATATATTCGATGCTAAGATTTATCTAATATTGGACTTTGTGATAAATTCTAATGGCTTTTAATTTTAAATGAAGCCATCTATTTTAGCATAAAATAGTAATAGAAAGTCTAATTTCAATCGAATCAATAAAGATAAGGATTACTACGTTTATCTTTGACACAAATAACGAATACTAATAAATTAGACGTGCGGTCATCGTGCCCTTGTTTATAGGCAAGGGTTCACGCATGGACTGCACCAGTTACAGGACCACTAGCTTGATCATGTGGCATCAAATAAGTATGGCAAAATAATTGAAAGAAGGTAGCAAGTGACCAATGGAATGCTGTGGGAGGATCAAGGTGATTTCAGGTCTTTAAAAGGATTTACAAAATGTCTTCAAAGGTTAAGTTCAATGAAAAGAGAATGCATACGGGTGACCAAGTAGTGAACTGTGGGCAGTTATCCAGGTGATACAGTGCTTTTGGGCTCTACACCATTTGAGCTGTAAACACTGATTACAGTTATGGAAGGTGATTGTAAAGGAAGTTGCTTTCATTTGGATGCGAGGAAAACCTAAGTTATGGTGTTTGAAAGCGACGAATATCCGGAACGGATGGAACAGTTTTAGTTGATGATTTAATGCTAGAATTAGTGAATGAAATGATATATCTGGATTGTGCTTTTAGCAGGGATGGAAGGAGCTCCAGGAGGGTGTGTGCCGGGAATAGTGTGAATGGAACGCTGGGTGAGCTATTTCTAAGCGATGTTTTGAGTCAGATTGCTAAACTCACTATGCATAATTCTGTGCTTATTCCAAGGTTGTTATAAGGAAGCGAGAGTTGGGTATGTCAGAAAAAAAATCAGGGTAGGATAAAATATGCGATCGAAATGCGGTCGCATTCGTGAAGTGTTGGTGTTAAAATGAGAAATTGCATGCTCCACTGGTTTAGACATGTAGAAAAAATGACAGATAAAAATTGACAAAGCAGATATACAATGCGAATTTGGATGGATGTAGATACCCGGGGAGACCTAGGTTGACATTCTATGATCACCGATCTCCAAAACCGGCGTGTTTGTATAAAAAGGGTAATGAAAGTTGAGGAAGCCAAGCAGTTCTACCAGGTTCGTAAGGCTTGGCTTACCAAACCTTCTTCCTACACTGTAAGGGACTTTGCATGAAAATATATTTATTACTAACAGAATAAATCTGACAAATACTAGCTCCAAATAACGTAACTACTGAATTCTGCTGCTAATTTTTTTATTCATTTCTTTAAGGCAATTCTTGGGTGGGGTAAGCAGGCAGAGAATATTGAGTGTAAAGTGTCTCTTTTCTTCAGACTGTGTATCTTTTGCTTTCATTATTTGCATTCAAACTCTCCAGTTTCAGAAATACACCACACCATCCTCGAATAACATCTGTGCAATATTATTGTACAATGTCAACCTAGATTTACCCCGGGTGCCTAACATCATCCACATTTGCATTATTTAATTGTTTTATCAATCTTTCATATTCCATTATTTCCACACGAGTATGGATGTATCCAAAATTAATTGAAGCTGTTTTCCATTTTTAAACCAAAACTCTTCGAATCGATCTAATTCTCTGATATCATTCTTATTATTATAATATATTCATATTTTTGAAGGTCTCTCCTATCAACCGCGTAAATATCGTACTTTTATTTTTTCCTAATATTTTTCTTACTTTTGATAAATTTATGAATTTCGTTTCATTCCCTTTCATTCCATTCAATTCCATTACATTCCATTCCATTTTATTTTATTTCATTTCCTAAGACACCCTACTCTCGTTCCATATATTAATCCATTCAATATTAATACATTGGAATGAAAACTGAGTCTAGTACCCTGACTTAAAGCTTAGCTTATCCAGCGCTCCATTTTCTCTCTACATCCACTATGGACCTTCTATCCCTACTAAATACAATTTCATTCATTTGTTACATCACAACGTCGTCAACTAAAACTCTAAAATTCTATATGGCTACGTCTCTTTCAAGTAAAATAACTTTAAATTACGTAATTTTTTTTTAATTTATGAATCAATTTTGATTATTTTTATTTTTCTTAATATTTGATGCTTTTTAGTTGATTTCATTTAAATTTCACAAAGATTCCACTTTCTTTCTTCTTGCTTCATATCCTTGCTTTTTAAGTTTAACTCAAGTTTAACGCAAGTTCGAGATAAGAAATAGATATTATATACAAACTTTCATCCTCATTATAGTCCTTTGAGGGCTTACCTACGTTTGAAGTCGAGTCCTTAATCATATCAAATTACATCTAAGTTTGTAAAGCGGTTCAGACTTACTTTCGTTTGTATATCGATAGGTATATAAATATATCCCTGGACAAATCATACAAATTGAATCGGGTTAGATTCAATTTGTGTGATTTGTAAGCAAAGCAAAGTAAGCAAATTATATGTTTGTGTTATGGGTGCTAGTCAACGATATTAATACATAGAAATACTTAAATAGATACCAGAATAAATTTAATAAATACCCAGACCCGGAAATGTAGACATCTAAATGTTCATCACACAAATGGCTGCCCCCGCCGGGAATCGGATCCGAGCCTCGCGTTTGGTCTGTGCAGTTAGGCGTGTACGCTAGCCACTCGACCAACGAGGCGGTCAATTTTTATTATATTATTATTAGTATAAATGTAGCAATAGGTATTCTCGCATTTTAGGGATGTAAGTAAGTATCTTTACGCCCATATCCCCGATGCGATAGGCAGTGGCACAACCAGGGCACCCACGACTAGCCGAAGACACTAAGTCCTACAATGTGATAGGTGACAAGCCTACCGCCACCGGGCACATACCCAATCCCGAACAAAGTATTTTTTTGTATTAGAAAATTAGGAAAACTCAATTTTCTTTTATTGCTCGACCCGGGAATCGAACCCGGGACAACCGAATTGTTAAACCACAGAGGCGATATTTTAGGGTTGTAATTTATTCTCTCTTCTTTGTATTTATTCTTTCTCATATTGTATTTTTAACTCTCAGTGGAAAAAATAGGGCTGTCATAAATTTGACGCGTCTCTGTGTGTATGTCGGAGTCTGGTGCAACGTAATTCCTACCAATACCAATCTGGATGCGAATATTTTTTTTTCAGAAGTCATGATCGTGATTGATCTTGAATATAATACGGATTGGTTTTGCAGGTTATTCAACATTTTTAATTTTATTCTTATTAAATCAGATTTTAATTTTTTTTTACATATCTTTTTAAAATAATTGTTGAAGACAACATACTTGTGTACTTATAACTTGTGTTAATAATGTTAAATAAAGACTAAATAAAGCATACGTTGATTTTAACTTACATTATTTAATAACACAAATTAATAATTTAATTATTAATAACTACACCAGGTCTAGGTGCTATAGAAGGTTTAGATGTTACTACTGGCTAGATTGGTATTACTGGTAAGGCAGTAATACCAACTCTTGCTACCGTTACATCAGTTCTCTCCTTCATCGTGTTATGAACTGGACGCAGGTTTTACCCGAAAGTAAGTCCTAATGTTTCCAAATTAGGTTTCTTTCTTTTTTTAATAAATACCGTTTGAATAAGACCGCGGCTTGCGAGGACAAATGTCAGGCACAAAAGCAAAGCTGTATTTGTTAAGGACTCTTTAGGTGTAATTGTTATCGATATGAATACATTTATATTGAAACGCGAAACATAATTTGAATAGAACACGCAACCGCCCTTGTCACTGGTTTCGAATGGTATAGAGAATATGCCGCAGGTGTCGATAAGAACAGATTCCTCTGGAGATAGAGGCACGCTACTCCAGCAGGCCTAGCACCAGCTACATAGAAATAACTAAAGTAAAGTGACCTGTAGAAATCGGAGTGAAAACTTTGGGATTTTCTTACTAAAAAAACCATGTCACTTACATCTCAATAAAAGATGGTGAATCAATGTTTATAAGACTCCGTCGCGTTTTAAGATGACCATTACACATTACACGATAGGTTTAGTTGTCAGTTTAACCGTTAAATTGCCTGATGGATATCTAGTTTAAAAAGCGGTGAGTGGTGACTGACATTTGTATGGATATTTTTATTTTAATGTTGGTCATGGCTTCTACTGTAACTAACACAATAATATCAGCAAAGTCACATTGAGTGTAGGTTAAGGATATATTTTGTTAGAAGTTATTCGTAAGGCTTACGAAACAATTGAAGCGATTGTGGTAAAGCTGACAGCAAAATTTATTTATTTATTTATTTAACGCTTTATTGCACACAAAAATTAAAATACACAAAATACACGAGAAGTTAAAAATGCACAAAAGGCGAGCTTATCTCTAACTAAAGAAATTTCTTCCAGCCAACCCCAAAAAAAAATTAAGCTGTGAAAATAAAGTGGAATTTATCGTTTCAGATTACGACTACATAACGGTGTGAACCAACCTGAACCTGAACTGAACCTCCCTGATAACCCAAACGCACACACCACACCACACTACACTACTACTACAGTGTCGCCACTGATCTCGGAGCCGAAGATCTTTATTCCAGAGTAGCAACGTACACCTAGCGGCGAGCTACATAACTTAATGTGCTACCAAATATTAGAACATACAACCAAGTAGAGTTTCAAATGCTCATGAAAAAGGCCTAAGTGAGGGTTTCGTAGTAAATCTAAGTCTTGTTATGCATTCTTGGACTAAGCACTTTTATTTCCCAGTAAAGGTGTATTAACCACTCGGCTACCCACAACGATTAAGTCATTAAGAAGCTCTTTTTGCAGATTAGATATAAACATAGATGTTCCCAATTCGTTTTAGTTTAACAATGACGTAGACTTTGTCTTTTATATTTTATTTATATTTTCAGTTTTTTTAGAAACTTCAACCTCTGTTTTTAATTCAAGCCGGGACAAGTCGCTAGTAAATAATGAACAAAAATCATAAATTCATACAAATATGAATTTCCGTGCCCATTTATAACGTATATTATAAAAGATACAAAACAGCCAATAAATAAAGCCTTTATCTTTCAAAAAAGAGAACTAGAAGCCTAGTCCTTTATCAATAAATAATTGCCTTTGCAGAGATAAGCTCATCCATGACATTCTAATGTTACTGTGGCGTGCCAATGAAACAAACTTAATATATTCAGACCTGGCAATCTGTTTTAGCGATCTCGGGACACAAATGCTCTGATATACGGTGGCAAGGAGTTAATATCGAATTGATAACAGGACTTTGTAATTGTTAGATTAATTTTAGCCTGAGGATATGATTGTTGAGATTGTTCGGTATTTACGATTGGATATAGAGCAATATCTAAAGAGAAAACTTAAAATAACTGTGATCTGGTTTGTTTTGCCCTTTCTTCTCTTGATTTGTTTAGAAACATATTACTATACATATTAGATTTTAAAATTGCTTTTAATAAGATAAGAAGCTTGTTGTAAATATTCATATTTACGCCCGTATCCCCGAACTGTATGCAGAGGTATAACCAGGGCAACAATAACTAAGTTAAAACACTAATGGCCGATTTCACCAAAAGCCCCTATACTTCTTAACGTATTTTAGGGGACTGTTTTAATATGAAATTTGAATATGAAACAGTCCCCTAAAATACGTTAAAAAGTCCCCTAAAGTATAGGGGCTCTTCGTAAAATCGGACATAAGTCCCACAATGTGCTAGGTTACAAATCTATCATCAAACCGGCACACAATCACGAGCAACATTGTTTTTATTTGAAAATTGAAAAAACACATTTAGTTTCGTCACCCGACCCGGGGTTTGTACCCAGGACCTCATGATGACAAGTTCAACAACCGGACCTAGACAACAGTGTCCATGTAAACAAACAATGTGTTTAATTAAAATAAGTTATTAAACATATTTTTTTTAACATTTTTAATTATTTATACGGGATACTCACGATCTCTTTTTATTTTTTTGTTAAGTTTAAAATCCTATATTTTTTTTGTTTAAATATTAAAATATTTACGTGTAATGTAAAATATGTTAGTATTTTTACTTTGTCATACGCACATATTTTGCAAAAAATCACAATTTCTAATTTTATTTATAAGACGAGTAGGTTCTCACTATATTTTATTTAAGAACTTGGTGCATTTATTTTTGCAGTATCTAATAAAATAATAATTATTAATTATTTTTATAATACAAGACAGCGCACAAGCACATGGCTCTCTCTTTTCTCCATTTAGTTCAATTCATTTATTAATTGCGTGAAGTAATCTTGTGGTATTATTAACAATACATATTTAGAATTTATTTTGCTGATATTAGCATGCAAACACACATCGGGTATAATTAAATAATCGATTTTTAACTATTACATTACATATACTTAAATTAAAATAAAATTAGCAATCACATAATTTCAAATCCAAAAAAATATATCCACAATACATTGGAGTCATTGTCACGCTAGAGCGTCATACAGACAATAAAATATTTAGTTTTCATAGCATTATGTTTTAAATGACATTAAATATATTACTATTCATATTATTAACTAACTATAATTATTATGACAAACACTATATCTTAAATTACAATTGTAGCAGGATTAAATTGTTTATTGTGAGTTATAGTAATTGATTAAAGGATAATTAAATATATTTAACTCGATTTTTTTGTAAATTAATTCCAATAATTACGTATATTTCATGAGATGAACCAGCAAACGAGCCAAGAGCCCACCTGACGGAAAGTTTTTGAAGTGAAAACTTCTTTAGCGACGTTGCACTCCTTTTTTTGGAATGGGTAAAAACTTCTAAACTCGCGTCAGATCGTCAGAACGTAAGACGGCGCACTATGCATGCGTGAATAAGACGGCGCGAGATCTAAAATAACACGTAGATTCATTGCTGTTTTTTGTATTGCTTAGGTATTTCCGAAGATGATAGGATGTGCAATGGATAATATAGCTACCATTACATTCTCACAGATAGTAGATACGTATAATATTAACAGACATTGCTCTCTTTGTTCCATCTTGAAAATAAGCTTTATGTGTAGTCGGGCAATGTTCGTTGTACAGATAATATGACGACGCTTCTAGCCGTCACGTAGTTATTTTTTTTCAAGCCAAACGCAGGTTATTGATAGGAAAACAATATTTGTGCATAAATGATAGTACTTTCTTATTGATAATAAAAGCAATTACTGCCAAATTATTCTCGAACCATTCCAAAATATCAAAAATGCGCAACTTTAATATTCAAGCTTTCACTTCTGCCGGCACTCCCGGAGTGCAACCTGTCTTTTTTTTAATATACAAGAAGCGAAGCGTGTGCTTGACACGGCTTTTTCTGAAAAAGATAGTCGTGGCCTCTAGACACCGTAGGTGTTACAGGTTTGTCATGTCCTGCGGCCGGGATATTGACCTATTGTGCAAGTCTACTGGATAACTTTCCCACTGGGCCGGAATATGACAGTCATTATAGCGGCAGGAAATAGTAGGGCGTTGGCTCCAGTACTGACCTATATTTAAACTAGTGCTCGCATCTTTTGAGCTGCCTGGCACAAAGGAAGATGGTCTATTCTACGCAGCGGACTCGGACCAACACTGAGAAAACGGGGATACTGTTGCTAATGGACATTTTTAACATTAAGTGAGTTATCGATGCGTTGCCGACTCCTAAACAAGAGATTAACACGTCTTTTCAAAGGTTTTTTGAAGAGACAATGGTATGAGACAAGTGCTTCACTGTTCTGTGGTCGGTCTGATACTACTTTCGGAACTGAAACAATTAAATGCTAAACACTATAATTATGAGCAGGGATAGGTAAAGCGATGGATCTCTATCCGGGCAAGTTGCTGCACTACACTTCCACCACTAACATTTGTTACCCATCTTATAATTTGTATTATTTTATCTTCTATATAAGAAGTTTACAGTAGATAGAGATAAATTAATTTACATTCTAAAAATTGTGTGTATTAATAAATAATCATGTAATCTCAAAACAAACAAAAAACAGTGTGTAAATATTAAATCGTGAATAAATAATTAAAAACCTATTAAAATATTTGCACACCACAAGTTAGTAGAATATGTAGGAACGCTTAAATAATTTTGTAGCATCTTTGTAACACTCATATTCCGCAAATAAGTATATTTTTCTTTTCTTTTTCTTTTATAGTCAACAAGGTATATTTTCCATACGTAAGATTTAACTCATTATCTAAGTAATATTAATCAAGCGATCAAAAATTGTCGTTGATAAAATTGAAAGATTTTTTTTATTAAAACATGCCTAGTATAAGAAATTTTATATTAAAACCCTTCACAGTATTAACATAGCACGGAATACATATAATAATATATTTTATACTTTTATAATTAAAAATAGTTGTGATTAAAAATTAAAACATTCATAACATGACCAAGGGACATAAATTTATGTAATATATATATTACGCAAAAAAATATTTTTTAATGTTTGTTATTGTAAAGGTATTAAATTAAATAATTGAATTATTAATACCAAATATATGCCAAAATTTTAAAGTATTATAGCTGAAATGGTAAATCAGGTAAAATATCATTAAAGTACTTTGTTTTATAGATATTTTCAAAGTAAGTTCAGCAACCTCAACTTAAGTGTACCAAATTTACTTTACGCTCTTACAATGTGACTATTGACATTAAAACACAAAACGCCCAACTTCAAAAAAAACTGTAGACGCCTGTTAACAAATAACTACCCTACACATGGATGACGTGGCAGCATGTCATTGGTTGATAGTGTAATTTTAGACCGTGTTTGGTAAACGTTTGTTCAATGAGTGTTTTTTTGTTTTTGTAGTAAGACTGTTATAGTTGACTTACGAATTTTAATAAAAACTTAAAAAATAGGACAGGAACAGTGAAATAACTTAACCTAAAAACCAGATCAATTAAAAGCTACGTTCATTAAAAACGACTGACCCAGTTCCTTCATTAAAGTAATTCGTGCATAGCGTTTAACACCTGGCAACATTATTCTGTAAAAGTTCATTAAACGGTTAAATATGTGGCAATACTTTTAGCATACAGCGACACTCATATTTTGTGACTGATTAATAGCGTAAAATATACACAAAACTTATAGTCGACTTGAGAACCTTCTCTATTTTGGAGTCGCTTAAAAATAAATAATACAAGCATTTTCTATTCTAAAGACTAGTACAAAATAGTAATTTATCTTCTATAATATAAAAATAAATCGCTAAATGTGTTGGTAAGCGCATAACTTCCGAACGACTGGACCGATTTGGCTAATTCTTTTATTATTGTATTAGTTATTATTAGGAGAAGGTTTTTATGAAGAAATAAACCGGGAAAGTTGCAGGGAAAACGGGAAAATAATACTTTGATTTCCCGTACTGAACGGGTGAAACGAAGTTCGCCGGGACAGCTAGTTATGTAATATAATAGCAATAGCAAGGAATATACGACGATACACGAGTTAAAACCATCATTAAGTCTGCTTATCAGTCAATAAGTACATTTGTTAACATATTGAATATTTACTTACATTTTTAAATAAATAAATATTTTTGTACAAGTTACACAAATTGCATCTAACCCCAAAGTAAGCAAATTATATGCTTGTGATCCATATCACAAGCATATAATTTGAATAAGCATATAACATATGAATGTTAGTTAACGATTCTTATACATATAAATACTTAAATAGATACCAGAGTAAATTTAATAAACACCCAGACCCGGAAATGCAGATATCTAAAAGTTCATCACACAAATACTTGCCCCCACCGGGGGTCAAACCCGATCCTCGCGGTTAGTCAGTGTAACCTGCGTGTACGCTAGCTACTCGATCAATGAGGCCGTCACACATTTACATTGTTGAAAAAAATAACCCAACTCCATACATTATTTCACAAATGTTTATTGTTGTTAAAATAATAAGGTACTTGCGCCTAAGATGGCCCAGTTCCTAAAATGGACCATTTTCAATCTTATATATAAAATTCTCGTGTCACAATGTTAGTCTGCATACTCCTCCGAAACGGCTTGACCGATTTTGATTAATTTTTTTGTGCTTATCCAGTATCTATGAGAATCGGCCAACATCTATTTTTCATCCCCCTAAATTTTAAGGGTGGTCCATCCCTAATTTTTTTTTTGCAATTTTCAGACAATTTTTTTTGTTTTTATTTTTTTATGATACAGCATATAAAAGTACATATAACCCTAAATTTTCACTCTTTTATCACCAACCCCTATTTTTTAATAGTCATTTTTTATCCCGGGTGGCAAAACAACGTTTGCCGGGTCAGCTAGTATTTTATATTTTTCCAAGTTTGAAATAGCTTAAATTACTACCATGTTCCGTAGGTTCAAACTTTAGAAAATACAAAATACTGAAAATGGGCCGTCTTAAGAACTGGCCTATCTTAGGCGCAAGTACCTTTTATAAAACAAACTACATACAAATTTTTGGCCTCTGTAACAACAGCCCTTTCGAGTGGGAGGTTAAAAAGTTTTGTTAGAAAACAACATCGACACACGCAACACGTCTGAAACCTGCGACACGTTGTAAAAACCCTAACTTTCACAAAAGTAGGCGAAGTCATATATCAAGCCAGCTAAGAACTCTCGACATCTAAAGTTTGACACAGGATGCTGAGCGGTTGAGCCAAAAGTCATTAATATTAAGGATATCACACGTCTGTTGGAGTTTTTTTAACGTATCCGTGTTTTATCACTTATGCAAGGTGGGACTTTTTGTTTCGTAGCACGATCGTTATCTTAGGACGCAGGTTTTTGTTATTTTGTACAATATTGTAATGTCTATGGATACATTATTTTGTTAGAAGGTAACATAAATGAATTTCAGTTCTTAATATGAACTTGATGCTTAGTAACTGCGTAGGTTAGTTGATAGGCACAATAAAAAAAAGAGGTACAGAGTACAGAGGCAAGTGTGAAGTATTCAGCAACCATTACGAAAAGTTGTAGAAAAATTAAGCATACTTATTGTCGTCGCATACTTATTGCAAGAAGTCATTATGTGACTTATTCACTATTCTTAAATAAACGGTAACTAACATGTTAACAATAAACGTCTGACTGTCAAAGCTGCAGTTATGGATTTTATAGCAAGCTGCGTAACTTAGTTTTTTTTTTTTAATGACTAATTTGTTGCTAATCTTGCGATTTTTACAACTTCACCGAACTTTGTGGGCCGAGCAGAGTGCTCAGCCCGAGACATCATTATTTAGATGGATTGGGCTTACAACGCCAGCACCAAGGGCTGTCTCCCGGGAGACCGTACCTCGACTTGGTGCTGCGTTCTGGTTACTGGGTGGACTTGGTGGAGGAGTATTTGTGGCTCGTCGCTCGGCGTTAGGCGCCGGGCGCAAGAGAGGTCTTCGTCGCCGAGACCGGCGGCGACGGTGCAGTGTTGTGTTAAGGTGATGTGAGTTTGTCGTGTTCCGGTTTGGAGTTGGGAGAATAGCGTTTGCCGCGGTTATTGGGTCCGGGGGATCCGATAACACGTGGCGAGGTCTTCTATGATCGGGGGGAGTAACTTAGTTAGAAGTTAGTGAGTTTAGGCACTGTCAAATATGTCAAAATGAATCCATCCATGAAAAGACGTATTTAGTGACTTTTTGCAGTTAATGAGTTCTTGAAATAAGCCAACGTTATGTGCTTTTTTAATAGTAAAAAAAATACGTAAATTATAACGGGTAGTGTTACAGTATATAATCTGTTTAGCGTCTACTAACAATACAAGGTGGAAAGCCAATCGCCGCCCGGGCGCATATCCAATCCCAGGCAACGTTATCTTTTAAAATTTAAAGTTCAAAAATTGATAAACAAAACACATTTTCTTTAGGTTTGCCAACTCGGAGATAGCCCGGGAGCTCATCAATACAAGTCTAACACTTGAATATCTAGACCACAAGGGTTTTTTATACAGCCTTTAAAACAATATCGATTGGGACTAGCTGGAAAAAGAACAAGTATAACAACAAACAATAAACATACTATGTACAACAACAATAAAATTACCTATAATGTTTTTGGAACGAAGTTCCTTATTTTTATGATACTGTGTCCTATGATATGTGTAATAATAATGAAATTACTTTCAATATTAGTTTTTCATGTTTAACGTACGTTTACGTTTAACGTAAATTAGCTTAATAAATATTTGTTATTTAATCTGTATTTTTTAAACTTTTTATTTTTACTTTTGTAAGTTAGTTTTAATTTAACGGACAGTTAAAGACGCCCACCCAAATCAATTTATCTATTCCAGTTCATTGTAGCTTTATAAGTCCTGTGAATATTTTATTTAGGTTTGTTACAGAAATTGTAATTTCAAACTTTCATCCTCTTTATATGTACCTAAGGCTAAAATGTTATATCCGAATCAGAATCAAGGCTCATGTCCATGATTCCTGATGGAGACAAGCACTAGTGCGATAAACGCCTTTATGTATATTTCTCTAGTCTGGGTGCTTATTAAATTTATTCCAGTACGTTTTTTATCAATTTAGTTTTTCTTTTGAACTACCTTGAATAGTACCCATACCTTAATATGTATGATGTGTTTACTTTAAATCTATATAAATCGACCAATTTATGTAATTCGCCCATGGATATTTATTAATACATATATCTCTTTATGCAATTAGTAATTCACGTTTTAGAGAAAGTGTATGTATGCATAAATATAAAATAAATAGATATCCCTGGACAAGTTACACAAATTGAAACGAACAACAAAGTAAGCAAATTATATACTTGTGTTATGGGTGTTAGTCAACTATTTTAATACATAGAAATACTTAAATAGATACCAGAATAAATTTAATAAACACCCAGACCCGGAAATGCAGACATTTAAATGTTCATCCCACAAATGTCTGCCCCCGTCAGGAATCGAACCCGAGCCTCGCAGTTGTTCGGTGTAGACTTTAGGCGTGTAGGTACGCTAGCCACTCGACCAACGAGACGGACCAACAGTTATAACTTCAAACGTTAAAGTAACGTATTTTGTAAACCTTTAAGAAGTTTACTATAAGTTTTCTTACAAAACATTTAAAGATTTCCAGAAACATCTGATTTCAGACTAATCTGAACATACCTTTTAAATAGAATTTACGTGTTAGACAAAATTAAATTATCAGCACCCAACAAACTTTTCACCTTTACAGTCTGGGTGGACTTGGGAATTCGACACCCTATCCGTAGTCCTTCATTTGTAAATTCTCTACGTAACTTTAAGCCAAATATGTGCTACATTGCTCTAAACTAGCTTTATTGGGTATCCTCAACCTGCTGAGTTGGGAATTCAATAAGAAACGACAAAGGGAATAAGGGCTCTGAAACAAAATACCTGCCTTATGTTATTGTCACTTTGACCTTTTATTTGTAACAATGTACCCAAATGTTTTTAAGTTTTACCTTTCGATTTTGTTTTTCTTTTAAAGTTAGATCTATAATTACAACTTCTTGTAATATTTTTTAGTCATTATTACTATTATTAACTGTTTAATTTACACTATTAATTTTATTTTTTATTTTTATTTTTATGATACTCGAAAGCCAACAAGCAGACGCATTTCCTGATGGTAAAAAATCACGCCAAATAGACACGGACGGCGGTAATGTTGCGTTGCCAATCTGCCGCCGGAATGAAAGGACTCGAGCAAGAGTAAGTTTATCGGCAAGTTAATCATATTTGATTTTTTCCATCTTCGGCACTTGGTAAAACTTCCGAATATTCTTATTTTTAAATGAAGAAACATTTGTATTGTTTCATGTATCACTAATAATTTATTATTTTGTAACTAGCCTACCGATTTCGCTTATGACATCATCGTAAGCGTTAGAACTTAAACTAAGTATTTCTTCATTTAAAAACATGGCTAGTTTATCCTCTGAACCGGAACACATCAACGTCAAGCACTGACGTTATGACGGCGGGAATATGTAAGGCAGTGGTATCAATCCGGGCAAGTCACTGCGAAACTTCACGAACTTGTAAGACACACCAGAAATTACAGAAAAACTTAAGACTAAAAGAATGTAAGTAGAAAAGGCAAGCTTATCTCTAATAAAAGAAATTTCTTCCAGCTAACCCGTTAAAGGAGAACAAGAAATAAAATAAGTAGACATGTGGTACAAACATGTGCTAAATATAACTACGTAATACATAAGCATACAAGACATAACACATACTAAAAAAAGTATCTTCACGCCCATATCCCCGTAGAGGTAGGCAGAGTTACAACCAAGGCACCCACGACTAGCCGAAGACACTTAGTCCCACAATGTGATAGGTGGCAAGCCTATCGCCAACCGGGCACATTTCCAATCCCGACCAACATTTTTTTTTATTAGAAAATTGGAAAAATCCAATTTTCTTTTTGTTGTCCGACCCGGGATTTGAACCCGGGACCTCATGCAGTCAAGTCCAACACCCGGACCGTTAGACCACAGAGGCGATATTTTAGGGATGTAATTTATTCTATTTCACTAGGAAGTGAGTCTTATTTGCTATTAAAATTTGTACTTTCTATCATCAGAAATTAGTTATATTTCATTATATTATATACGCTTTACACTTCAGCCCTCAGATTTCTTTTCTTACAGCTTCATCGAGAATTTGGAAACACAAAAACTAATCAATCAATTTTGTTTGACGTTTATTTATTGGTAGTTTATTGCTACTGATTAGCTAAACATAGAGTGTCAACTTAAATATATTGTGGGAAACTACAAGTGTTACACACCGATATAATATTGCCGCTACATTAGGTACACAGATGTCAAAATTCAACTAATGTAGACTAATTTTCTTTTAATGTAAACCTATATATTCTTAAACTTTAATTCCATATAATGTTTAATAATTGTTTTATTCATAACAAATAAATATACCTATCATATAAACTTAACCTAAGCACAAATTAAGTAAATTATGTGTAGTTTGCATTTTAAGTTGGGTCAAACTGTACATGGTTTTCCAATATGATTAAAATCGGTTGAGTAGGTAGTTTGTGAGTCTCTAGTGGGCAAACAGTATCATTTGTTTGGTAAACATATAATATTAATGTAATTTTCTCAACAATTTATATTATATTTTTATTAATATTAAGAATATTATGGGTGTTAATTATCGCTACTAATATATTAATAGAAATACTTAAATAAACACCCGAATAAATTTAGTGACAACTCACAAATTTCCATCCTACAAATATAGACTTTTTGACGTTTATCATACAAACGTGTGCCCCTTTCTGGAATGGAACCCGAGCCTCACGGTCAATCGGTGGTGTTAGAGGAAATAGTAATACGTACATATTCGTAATTTGTCGAATACCTATCATGAAACCCATATGAAAGATAATTCTGTGGACGTGCCTAGTGCAAGTAACCTAGTTGTATCTGATACACTAAGAAAAAGTAAATATGTATACTCATTTATATAGTTTTGGGCCTTGACAAATGCATAATTAACATAATGTTACATCCAGGTACTACATATATATCATTTCTCCAACGCTGATGTTGGAGAAATTGTAGGAATAATAATCATACTGAAATATTCTCGTATAATACTAATAAATACTCGTACTATTTATGCAAATTAATGATAAAAAGACTGTCTCTTTTTTATGCTTTCAGCGCTAAACCACCAGACTGATTTTGACAAAATTTGCTACGCCTATAGGCCCGAGTTAAAACATATGCTACTTTTTTTCCAAAAATCAATCCCCAAAAGACTTCGATAAAGGCTGAAAGTTTGTATTAAAATCTATTTATTCTACGTTGACGAAGTCGCAAAAAAGAGTTAGTAACAAATAAAATGGAAAATAATGAATAGAATAACAAACATTGAATAGAAAATAACATTAAGCACTAGGCTGATTTTTTACCTAATTTAATACCTACCTACTAACTGTTTCAAACATTATGATCATCAAACTCCTTACAAATTTTTTAACGCAAAAAATTGTAAATTTCCTTAAGACACTTTATGTTTCTATGTGAATTATAAACTGAATTCTTGAAGAACAAGTTAATGAAATAAAAGACAACAATCATTTCGTATGAATCATTATTTTTTAAAGCGCACAATTCCTTTGAAGCTGATCCGCGGTGGCTCGATTAAGAAAACATTACATAATTGTGCGAGGCGCGCAAGTGGCGCCATGCAACGTGTAACTACGTGGGGACGGGGGCTTTAGGGTGCGGGGGACGTAGAGTCAGAGGGGCGGTAGGGGCGCACCACTCTCGCCTGCTACTACTGAACCGCCTTGTCTCGTCAGTCGGGCAAAATCCACAATGACGGTGGCACGCGTCTGCGTTGCCATCAATTTTACGTCTCTACACCGCGACCCGTACGTCAAAACGTAAACAGATTCAGTGTATCACAAACATCAGTGTTATAATGTATCTTCGTTTTAAAAAAGACAAATGTGTGTGAAAAATGTATCGATATTTGACTTTTTTATTAGTGACCTTAGGAGTTAATGCAGCGTATGCTCCAAGTGGTGTAGATTGTAAGCGAAATTATGACGGTGAAAATGGAACAACGCTTTGTCAAATACGGACGCTAGAAACAAATGGATCCAGTTTAGTTTCAGTGCATTCGGAAGGCACGAAACGTTTAATTGTTGAATGTAACCAGCTATTACTATTTGAAAGTTTTCTCGAAGCAAATTACTTTCAAAGATTGTCTTCTCTCGAAGAACTAACACTTCGAAACTGTAAGCTACTAAGAATACCTGGCAATGTATTTGAAGGACTGCGTGAACTTAAAAAACTATCAATACGTTCTAAAAACGACGATTGGAGCACAAATAAAATATTGGAGCTTTCGCTTGGGACTTTCAATGGACTACGAGAACTTCACACCCTCGACCTAGGACAAAATAATTTGAAAATAATCCCGTCGGATATATTTTGTGCGTTACTCAATTTGCAAGAGCTTAATATCACACAAAACAAAATAAAGAGCATTGAACGTATTGGTTTTGGAAAAAGCTGTGGCTCAGACCTAAGAAGTTTAGACATCAGTAATAATGAAATTAAGTCACTTAGTGAAGACTCAGAAATATCGAGTTTACGTCGGTTGCAAGAGCTCAAACTGCAACACAATAATATTAGTGATATATCTAGTGAATTCTTAAATGGATTGATTTCATTACGCATTCTAAATATTTCTTATAATAGCTTAGAGTTTTTACCCGAGGGCACATTCTCTAACACGAAAGAACTACGAGAAGTCTATTTGAATAATAACATACTACTTGAGTTAGCCAAAGGCGTATTTCACCGATTAGAACAGCTGCTTGTGTTAGATTTATCGAATAATCAACTCTCAAGCGCTCACATCGACGGTGGAACATTTATTGGCCTTATACGCTTAGTCATTTTAAATTTATCCAATAATGCTTTGACGAGGATAGATGGTAAGACGTTTAAGGACTTATTCTTCCTTCAAATATTAGATTTAAGAAACAACTCAATCGGATATATTGAAGAGAATACATTTCTGCCTTTGTATAACCTGCACACCTTAAATCTAGCCGAAAATCGTTTGCATACTATAGATGAGTTCCTTTTTAATGGATTATTTGTTTTGAGTAAGTTAAATTTAAATAATAACTTGTTAATAAATATAGATATTAAAGCTTTTAAGAATTGTTCAGACTTAAAAGAATTAGATCTTAGTTCAAATCAATTAACTGATGTCCCAAATGCAATTTGGGAATTATCACTTCTGAAGACTTTAGATCTTGGTGAAAATCAAATTTCTGATATTAAAAATGGATCATTCAAAAACTTAGATCAGTTAACTGGTTTGAGGTTGATTGACAACCAAATAGGCAATTTGAGTGTTGGTATGTTTTGGGATTTGCCCAGTTTACAAGTATTAAATCTAGCCAAAAATAAAATACATGCTATTGAGAGAGGAAGTTTTCAGAGAAATAAGCAATTAGAAGCTATACGATTAGATAGTAACTTTATATCAGATATAAACGGAGTTTTTTCAACTTTATTGAGTTTGCTTTGGCTAAATCTTTCCGAAAATCATTTAGTATGGTTTGACTATGCTTTTGTTCCTAGTAATTTAAAATGGTTAGATGTACATGGAAATTTTATAGAACATTTAGGGAATTATTATAAACTACAAAACGAAATCCGAATAAAAACTTTGGATGTGAGCCATAATCGCATTGTTATAATTTCACCCTTAGCCATCCCTAACAGTGTGGAACTACTGTTTATCAATAATAATCACATCACTGATATTCAAGTTAATACGTTTATGGATAAACGTAATCTCACAAGAGTTGACATTTACGCAAATGAGATATCTCATTTAGATATCAACAGCCTCCGGTTATCTCCGGTTCCGGCAAATAAGTCATTACCAGAGTTCTATATAGGAGGAAATCCCTTTGATTGTGATTGTACCATGGAATGGTTACCCTTAATAAATAATATGACAACAATGAGACAACATCCTAGAATAATGGATCTTGAAAACATTTTATGCAAAATGACCCACACTAGAGGAGTTACTCATATACCCCTAAGCAATTTAAAATCTACTGACTTTCTTTGTACCTATGAAACGCATTGTTTTACTTTATGCCACTGTTGTGATTACTTTGCTTGTGACTGTCAAATGACGTGTCCCAATAATTGTTCTTGTTATCATGATCCAACTTGGCATACAAATGTTGTAGATTGTTCAGGGCAAAAAACAATTGAAATTCCCGAAAAAATACCCATGGACGCTACGGAAGTATATTTAGACGGAAACAACTTAAAAGAATTACAAAATTATGCGTTTATTGGGAGAAAAAATATGAGGTCACTTTATGTTAATTCGAGCGAAGTTGAAAATATACATAATAGAACTTTCGCTGGATTATCGTCGTTGGTAACATTGCATTTGGGAAATAATAAGCTTAAATATTTAAACGGTTATGAATTTGAACATTTAACACAAATTAATGAGCTTTATTTGCAAGATAATTTTATAGAATTTATTCATAATAAAACATTTTCAATGTTGCATTCACTAAAAATACTTCGTTTAGATGGAAATAGACTAGTAGACTATCCTATTTGGAGCTTATCACTTAACAAAAATCTCCAAAGTATTTCAATAAGAAATAATATGTGGTCTTGTAAATGTAGATATCTTCAAAAATTCACCGCTTTCTTGTCAGAAAATGTTCACAAAATTAATGATATATCAGAAATACATTGCTGGAACGTGGGTTCATCCTCAACACAAAAGAAAGAACTCAATCTTAATGGAACAATATGTAGCGACTATTATTCCGGAGACTCAGGTTCTGTAATAGACAACATGATTGTATCTAATTATATACCCATGTTAGTAACAACGTTTACTGGGTTTATGCTTATCATACTCGTCACCCTTGTGATTTTCTTGTTTAGAGATACAATACGAATATGGCTCTATTCTAGTTGTGGATTAAGATTGTTTCCATTCACTGGAGCATACGATGACAATGATAAATTGTACGACGCTTATATATGCTACAGTCCTAAGGATGATGATTTTGTTATTCAAACCCTCGCCGCTGAACTGGAAAATGGTAATCCATCGTATCATCTATGTTTACACTACAGAGATATACCGCAGCATGGTGTACCTTATATGCAGTGTACCTTGCCTCTTCCTGAGGCAGCAGAAGCTTCCAAACGCATTTTGATTATTTTAACTAGAAATTTTATTGAAACTGAGTGGTCTCGTTTTGAATTCCGCCAAGGACTCCATGAGGTTTTAAAATCTCGTTTTTATGCATTAGTTATTATAGAAGATAGTTCAATTATGTCTGAGATTGAATATGATCCAGAATTAATGTCTTATTTAAAAACAAGCACAAGAATAAGATGGGGCCAAAAGAAGTTCTGGGCAAAGTTGCATTATGCAATGCCAGACAAAAGACATAAATCAAAAAGTTATAGAAATAATATAAATTCGTATACAATGAGAAGTGGTATGCAAAATGGGACATTGAGATCATTTTCTTTTACTGAAAAAATTGGTGAGACTGAGAATAGAGTTAATGCAGTACCAGATAATATTCAGGGTCGTCCACAACAGCCTTTGTATGGGTTTAATGATAGACCGCCTTCGGATCATATTTATTCATCCATAGACTCAGACTATTCATCATTAGAGCTAGGCGGGAATGCTCCAAATCGGAGGCGAGAATTTCGGCACTGGCCTCCGCCGCCCCCACTAATTGATACCCAACACTCGGGTCAAGCTTACCTTGTCTAGTCTCGCTTTTTCACTCGAAAATTTAATTAAAATGTATAGTTAAAGCTTCCTGTATATTGTATTTACCGCGCTTTACCAAATATCAAGATTTTAATCTATTTTTGTAATAAGGGCATTTGTTTCATAATTTGATGTAAATATTTTTATAAGACTGCTGTAGATTATGTGAATTTGTACATATGATGTAAATATATGTCCATATAAGTTACAATACTATTTATATACTTTAATAAAGGCATTGTGATAATTTTTATATAACTTTGTTTTTTTTTTACCTGTTGCCTTATAAGAAGTTGCTAAATTAAAAACTAAAAAGTCGTGAAGTTAGAATACTAAAGAGGTATCCGGGCTTGAATCTGATAAAGAACACCAAGATAGACGTGACTTGAATATCCGGGTTCTCTTAGAAAAATTTCATTTTATAATCACAAGCCAAGGGCGCATACTGAATGTTAAATAACTACTTTTATTAGTTCACAAAAACGCCGCAAGGTATCTGATTTAAAATAACGCTTCTATGAGTCATAATGGAAGTAGTGCGAGTGCATATCAGATCTTCACCAAATTTTATAGGCATACATGGTATGTTTTACATATCAAGGAGTTTTAAATAGCAATTATGTACAAAAAAAAGTAAAAAACAAACATGTACAAATTTTTGCATTATTATTAAATATAGATCGAAACCCAAAGTAAGCAAATTATATACTTGTGTTATAGAAATTACTTGACAATATTACTTATCTACGTAAGATAATTCGTATTTCCTGCGTCAACTACGCTATGCACGTCGATTTTCTGTTTCGGAATTTATTTATTTATACAAAGGACAATATTGAATATTTCCTTTTATACCTATTAAATTAAAAATTAAAAAACAATCCCGGTACATGAACTTAATTTCATTTTAAAAAGAAAAAAAAAACAGTTAATCTTCCCACTTTCACCCCCACAACTTTTAAACTGCTCAACTGATTTTCATCAAACATGTCTAAGAACACTCGCACATAAGTTACCTTTAATACAAAAAAAAATTGAAATCACTGCATCCGTTCGGGAGTTATGATGCCACAGACAGACAGACACGTCAAACTTATAATACCCCTCTTTTTGCGTCGGGGGTTAAAAATAATAATCACAACATGACAGGCAAAAATTGTGAACGAGTGTACTGTTTTATCATCAACTTTGAAAGAAAAAAAATGAGATATTTGAATTACTCAATACACAGGACTAAAAAAACTAAAAAACACTTTAAAAACTAATTAAACAAAATAATTGACAAAAAAGTAACAAATGAGTTTTGTGGTATTTGAGCAATGGAAATTGGTTTTGGCTATTAATTATGTGAATGACTAGCTATTGCCCGCAGCTACGCTCGCGTAATATTATAACTGAGTTCCGAATGTCGCAAAACGAATAAACATGATTGAATAGCAACCATACGACAATCTGGGAACACGGTAGTACCCCCGCCAAGACGAGCCAATCGATGTTAATTATCTTTAAGAAGGTAAATAAGCAATCAGACTTTTCAATTCACCTTAGGTACACCTAAAATATTATAACTGTTGTCAAGCGATCCGGCGTCGGACTTGACTTCTTTAGGTCCCGGGTTCGATTCCCGGGTCGGGCAATAAAAAAAAATAAAAAATGTGTATTTTCAATTTTCTAATCACAATATTGTTGCCGGGTTATGTGCCCGATTGGCGATAGGATTACCACCTATCACATTGTGGGACTTAGTGTCTTTAGCTAGTCGTGGGTTCCCTGATAGTGCTTCTGCGGTCTTAGGGGATATGTGCGTGGAGATATAATTTTTAAATATCATCATCTTCATCCTATCGTTTACCCCAGTTGTTTCTCGCATCTAGAATGAGGAATCCAAGATCACCTTTCGACGTTTGCTCCCCCACTTCGCTCGATAATCAGCATCTTTACTAGTCAATTGACACATATGTCTTAGTTTATGACATTTAGCCAACGTTTATTGTCCCTTGGGCCGAACTCTAAGGCGGATGTCACACTGCGTCGAAAACTGAAGCGGTGTGCGAAGATGCAAAATTTTGACTTTATGTTGAAAAATCTTGATTTACACACAAAAACTGCACCTTCATCTATCGCAGTCTTTGCAGATAGGTACACTTAAAATCAGGGACGGGAGGGAGGCGTTTGGGTATGGCGGGGTTGGGCAACAGCCCAGGGCGCCAAGAATTAAAGGGGCGTCAGATCCTGTACGCTATATATTATTTACCTTCAAGTATAGTTTTGAACAGCATGTATAACACCATATAAATTACGCCCCAGGGAGCTGCTATTACTAAAACCACTACTGCTTAAAATTAACAAATTTCTATTTCTTGATGGCGTGTTCCGATTTTTGTACAATATATCTGATTGACATATAGTTCTAGCTATTCAACACAAGATGGCGGTATAATCAACAATGATACTACTGCTGCCAATTATTTTAAAACACAGATTTCCATACGTATTTATTTATTTTAACAAATTTAGATTTGAAATCAAAAATTAATTAAGTATTTTCAAGTCCATATTCGAGAAGAGTAGCTAGTAATTCAACCCGGGCTGGGTATCCACCACTTGCCGAAGATATTCAGATCCACAATGTGATAGGCAACAAACATATGACTGGACTGGAAACATAAGACTGGATACATAGCTTGTACCAGAATTTGACTGCAGTTTTTGGTTTATTTGTTACGCGTTTACTCAACTAGTTGTAAATTAATGTTGAGTTTTTTTGTAATGTAGATCAGATTTAAGTGATGTTTTTGTATATTTGTATCGCATTTACTCCATTTTTTTAAATGGCTAATATGTTGCTAACTTTGCGGTTTTTCAACTTCACCTGACTACCCCTTCTCTTGGTTTGAATCGTATACTCACATACATACATATTTACATCAAGCCATTGGGCAGAGAGTTAATAAGTGTCTCGATTTTTTCAGACCTGCCTAGCTTCCTCCACGTTTATATCATATAAATTGATTTTGATGAATTCTTTCTTTGTAACATAGGTCAGGTTTCAGAGCGCTTACTCATATGTTTGTTACGCGTTTACTCTAGTGGTTATAAATTAATTTGATTGCCTTTGTGGTCTAGCGGTCCAAGTGCTTGAGGTCCCGGGTTAGGATCCCGGGTCGGACAGCAAAAAGAAAATTTTGTCTTTCCAATTTCCTAATAAAAAAACGTTGCTTGGGATTGGATATGTAGGCGATAAGCTTGCCAATTATCACATTGTGGGACTTGTTTTGAACATCCCAGAATATGATAGGTGGCAAGCCTATCGTCAACCGAGCACACATCCGATCCCTAGCAACATTTACTTTATTATAAAATTGGAAATACGTACGCAATTACAATTTTTTTTGTTGCCCGACCTGGGGATACAAGCCAGTACCTCAACGCCGGACCGCTAGAACACAGATATGATTGACGTGTTCCGGTTCCGAGGGTAAGGAGGCGTATAAGCAAAAGTAAGTTTACTGGCTAGTAAACTTACTTTTGCTCGAGGACTAAGGTTGGCAAGGCACCATTACCAACTTTGGTGTCTCTAGGCGGCATGAGTTTCTTGCCGTCAGGACATCCATCTGCTAATATCAATAAAAAAAATCTTAGAATATCTCGGAATCGCAATGTAATAATTGGAGTTGGTTTTTGCAGTTATATTATGCTAGTGCAGTTAGTGGTAATCGTTGTAATTTGCTAATGTTATTTAAATATTTTTTAGCAGTTCTACTCTTAAATTATTTTCTTCATTTTCGTTAAAATTATTGCGAAGGTAAATTTTTGAAGGTAAGCTTGTTTTGCAGAAACAGTGCACATTCTAGAGTCTAGACCCTTATTGAAAATGACTATCGCATTAGGACTTTCCATTAATATGACTAAGCCACTTATCTTTGGATTAACATAAATGAAGTGTAATTGAGGCATCCGTGAGCTGAGAAACTAAAGATAAATTACATGGAGTTGAGAATAATTCCACTTTATACCTATATATTGCAACTATATGGGCAATGGTTACGGGTTCGATAAAATTTACTAAACAAGAGTTTAGTTTTAGTCAAATTCTAAGGTCATGTCATTGGAAGCTATTTTTTTTTACGATATTGGAAGGCAAATAAACTGATGGATCACCTGACGGTCAGAAATTCACGTCGCCTAGAGATACTAAAGGTGGTAATGGTGCGTTGCCTTAGACCGGGATGTTAGGCCTCGAGAAAAAGTAAGTTTACCGGCTACTTCACCCTCCGGACCGGAACATAACGTGACGTTATGGCCGCAGGAATAGGTAAGGCGGTGGTACCAATCCGGGTGAGTCGCTAATAAAATATTCACACTATCCTAAATTTACTCTGGACAATTGACTAAACGTTTTTTTACGTTAATCGTGTTTAAATTTGATCGTCTCTGTGGTCTAGCGGTCCGGCGTTGGACTTGACTTCTTGAGGTCACGGGTTCGATCCCCGGACCGGCACCAAAAAAAATAATAAAAAAAAATCTAATAAAAACAACTTTACCCGGGATTAAATATGTGCCCTGTTGGCGATAGGCTTGCCGCCTATCACATTGTGGGACTTAGTGTCTTCGGCTAGCCCTGGTTGTGCCTCGGCCTACCACTTTGGGGATACTTTAATTTGACGGTGAAATCCAGGATTAGAATTGTCAAGTACAAAATCTGCTTTTAAAAAAACCAGAGATTAGGTAAAAATCTACCAACTAGGTATTTCCTGAAATATAAACACGATAGATTGTGAATTAGGAGCACAGTAAATGAAAGTCACGAAAGCTAGGCAGATACTATGGTCGCACTAGTATCATTTATGGTAAAAATATATTTTATTAGGTTATGGTATATACAGGGTTATATCTAAATCACTAGACAAATTTTGAGAAATAATCGGTAGCACTTTCGATGTTTAAAAAAATCATTTCTATCCGACACAAACTACAAGTTGCGTAGTTATAACGCAAACAGAAAATAAAACTAATTTCCACCGACCACAGTCGCATTTGCAGGCTGGTGACGTCATAAATCTGACTAAGTACGACATATCGTGACAATAAGTGAAGCATTTTTGCGGACTGTTTTTAATGTTTATAAAAATTAATAGGTACTACAATTAGGCAACAAGGTACTACAATTTGACGCCTCTGTGATCTAGTGGTTCAGTTGTTGGACTTGATTGCATGAGGTCCCGGGTTCGAATTCCGGGTCGGGCAACAAAAATAAAATTGGGTTTTTCCAATTTTCTTATAAAAAAAAAGGTTGTTCGGGATTGGATATGTGTCCGGTTGGCGATAGGCTTGCCACCTATCACATTGTGGGACTTAGTGTCTTCGGCTAGTCGTGGGTGCCTTGGTTGTGCCTCTTCCTACCTGTTCGGGGATATGGGCGTGAAGATACTTTTTTTTACAACTAGGCAATTATATTTAAAATGCATTACCGTTTAAGCCTTTACCCCTTACATTAAAATTTAGAAGGTTCTTTCAAAGTAACCTCTTGGTACGTGGAATATGAACTTCATCAGTTCCCCCTGTAATTGGACAGGTAGAATATAACAAGCATTCTTGAATACACTGACCGCCTTCTTAGTCGAGGGACTAGCGTACACGTCTAACTCCACCGACCAACCCGGGGCTCGGATTTGATTCAACACCGTGAAAGATATTTGTATGATGAACATTTAAATGTCTGCATTTCCGGGTCTGAATATATCTTAATTTTATTGTGGTATTTACTTAAAGTATCTTCACGCCCATATCCCCGAAGAGGTAGGCAGAGGCTCAACCAGGTTACTCACGATTAGCCGAAAATACTAAGTCTCACAGTGTGATAGGTGGCAAGCCTATCGCCAACCGGGCACGTATCCTATCCCGAGCAACATTTTTTTTTTATTAGAAAATTGGAAAAATATTTACTTAAGTATGTCTAAGTACAAGTATTATGACTAACTCCCATAACACAAGCATATTATTTGTTTAATTTTGGTTTTAGATTTAATTTGTATAACTTGTGCAGAGATGTTTATTATTATTCATTAGTCACCGAAATGTATCTAGTAAAAATATTATAGTTGGTCACTTACTGTATTATTAATAAACGCGAAATAAAATACTCCAAGGTTCAGCCTGGTATAGTCTTTATTACAATGAGATACAGACTACAATAACAACTAAATTTTTCTCCTACGTTAGTCCACGTTTATTAATAAGATTGTTGGAGATAATATTATGCAAGTCACACACAAGTCTCATAATATTATGTCACTTATTTCAATATTTTTATTATATTATTGCTTATATCAATCACTTTCGATTTCCATAGCTAATTAAGCCTATCAGCCTACGAAGATAAAGTAAACTATATATATTTCTTCACAACCTTCAACTGACAATCTCAATTCAAACAAAATTCTATTTGAATCTTACGAAAGACGATTCATCAAGTCTCCATTCATTAGTCGTTAACTTTTAATAACTTCGCCAACAATTACACAATGGACCAACACTTCATTAAATTGTCACTCACTTGTAATGAAGCCAGAATGAAGCCTTATTTGAAATGAGAGGTTGCATCACATGAGCAACGATTTCATGGATTGGTTGTGTCATTGTTGAACAAGTGGTTGAAGATTTAATTAAATGAAACTTAATACGGTTTCTGATAAAAGGAGATCCAATGTTTCCGTTCTATGACTGGTAGGGTTACTCTTGAAATTCGATTTGATGAAAACTTGAAATTGGAATTGAATTTGATTGGTTTTGTATTTTTGAACACAATACTAGTGAATTATGAACATTTAATTGATCCTATTAGTATTATAAATGCGAATGTTACTCTTTCACGCTCGAATGGCTGAACGGATTTGTCTGAAATTTGGAAGACAGATAGATTGTGACCTGGATTAACATATAGGCTATTTTTAATCCCGATCGCACACCGGGTTTCTGTGAAAACGCGGGCGAAGCCGCAGGTAGCAGCTAGTAGTAAATAAAAGGTAATGACTGCCTTATTCGTAAAAAGTAGTTAAATAACCTCCTAAACATTGCTTAACTAATCTCTTGGTTAAGCCTTAAACATTGTTTGAAAATTTGTTCATAAAGTACATTTTAACAATGCTTAGTTACTAAACTGTTTAACTTGGTAGGTTTTGGTAGAAATGTGGCTGTATGCGTATTTCTTTTGCTAAAAGTGAATTAAACAATTGTCATCCGTTGTCAACATTGTTGTTTCTGAATACGGTGTCGGATATCTATAAAATATTGCTAAAGATATAATCAGCTGTATTCCTTGTCTATAACTATCTACCTGCTAATGTGCTGGGCACTAGATGGGCCTGGGCTATGTAACTTGTTGGCGTTTTTTAAACAATGTGATGCCAGAGTTCTACTACTCGTATTGCACTATAATGAAATTAAATTTATTAGAGTAAATAAAAGTTGATGCAACGTGGTAACAAAACGTTTGAACTGATACACTGCATTTCAAAAATAATGTTTTTTAATGCATCTACATTATGTTACTAAGCTAAATATAAAATAATGTCACATCTGTAATATTTTCCCTCGTATTGGTTCGAATTCCTTTGTAGAATAGACCTTAGACCTTTCTGTTAGACAGCGCGTAAAAAGCGAGCATAGGCTTTCCGTCAATAGCACCGTGACAACTGACTAGGAGGTGAGTTTCGCAGCGACTCACCCGGGTTGGTACCACCGCCTAACCAATAGGTAACATCCTGCCGCCATAACATCAGCGCTTGCTGTTGAATTGTTCTGGTTCATAGAATAAAGTAGCCGGTAAACTTACTTTTGCTCGGGGCTTAACATCCCAGCCTCAGGTTGGAAACTCACCATTGCCACCTTTGGTATCTCTGGGCAGCGTAAAAGTTATCTCTGGAAAACTATTCGTTTCCTCATAGGAGTCGTTGGCCATCTCCATAATAAAACATATTATTTTACATATTTTAGTCCTATATTGATCCAAAATCCAACATATCCCGTCTAAACTTGTCGAAACTTCAATGAAATCAAAATATTTCAATGCGTGTATCATAGAAAATTCATAAGAACACACAAATAAGCCATATTAAATGGATATTTGTTGCATTTTGTCATTGCACATAAAATCAGCTGTTTGAAATTTAGTCAGCCATTTTGTTAATAATGGTTTTAAACAAGGCACCGAGGTAGTTTAAAGTGACAGCTGCTAAAGAGTATATTAAAACTAATGATTAACTCTAAATAGCGTTTATGAATAAACATTTTTTTAAACATTATTTAAATGAGTGATTAAAAGTTAAACAACGTTTATGAAGAAACCTGTTAATGTTAAAAATCAGCAAGCACTGTAATTTCTATACTTCTTATCGTCGGTGCTTGCTGGAATTCCATTCTTGATACAATTTATTTCAAAATACTTGTACTTTCCACAATATATTTTATTATTTTTTATTTATATGGTTTAGCTAACCGGTTTCGCTATACAAGCATCACCAGGGCTATATAAGCAATGTGATCAAAGGGTACCTAAAATGACATATCCGATTTCCAATTTCCAATTTGCATAAAGTCGAGATTCAAGGGTCATTTTTTGTTACAACAATTGTAGATATGTTCACCCATATCCCCGAAGGGGTAGGCCGAGGCAGAACCAGAACACCTACGACTAGCCGAAGACATTAAGTCCCACAATGTGATAGGTGACAAGCTTATCGCCAACCGGACACATATCCAATCCTGAGCAAAATTTTTTTTATAAGAAAATTTTCTTTTAGTTGTCCGACCCGGGATTCAAACCCGGGACCTCATGAAGTTAAGTCCAACACTTGGACCGCTAGACCACAGAGGCGATTTATATATTTTGATAATTGATGCATCTCAGTTTTCATACCTAACATAGAAGTAAGAGTTGAAAATCTAGTTTTCATAAATTCTCTCAAGTCACTAGTCAGGCTTTTCATTTAAATCTCATGCTGAAAAAGGATTTGGCTTTGTGAATTGTGTTAATATTTTAAAGACTAATTTAATTAAGTTATGAAATAAATTGAAACCAAAATAATTGACATCCGTTCTGTCCAAAAATACAAACATAAAATTCCAGTAAAATATTATGATAGAAATACATCAATGTAGACGAAAGCGTAAAGCTAAAATCGGGTAATAAATGAGAAAGTAATCTGGCCAGATTACTTAAAAAGATAAAACAAATATTTATCCACGGGAGTTCATGGCCGAGCAAATTGAGAGATGAGAACAGTTTTACCGTGTTAAAATAGGTCACTTTGTCAGGGTTGCTACGCAACAGAAATTTTCATGTTTAGAACACAGAAAAGAAAAAAATATGTATGAAAAGGGTTATGAATGTGAAGGAAGCAAGACAGGTTTGTCAGGATTGTGAGGTCTGGCACTCGATACTCTCTGCCTACCCCGTAAGGGACTTGGCGTGAAGATATGTATGTATGTATGTATGTATATGTGGATGTATGTATGTATGTATGTATGTATGTATGTAAAAGAAAAAATTACTTCAAGTGTAAAATAAATCAGCCATGCTTCTCGCTGGATGATCCAGACATCGTTGCTGATGCTGTCACTGATGTGGTGCTGCAGGGTATGGAACTTTATATTCCGTTCTCTTCAGTGCCTGTTGGTGGCAAATCCCAGCCTTGGTTTAGTCGTCCCTGTAAGATGGCACTTAGCCATAAGCGGAAATGCTTGGCCAGGCCTGGGCCACGGCAGCGAAGTCTTGCGACGAAAACACCAGCTTGATTAAAAAGGAGTATAATTTTGCCTCGAGATCTTTCAAAAGAGCTATTGCTAGAGCAAAGTCCGAGCACATTGGCAGAATTGGCGAGAAATTGGCCCGCTTACTTTCGGGAACAAGAGCGTTCTGGTCTCTCGCCAAGGCTGTCCAAGGAAATTTCGCGAAGCCATCTTTACCATCTTTACACCGGAGTGATGCCACGCTGGCCCATGATGCGAAAGAGAAAGCCGAACTTCTAGGCTCCCTCTTTGCTTCCAACTCGACTTTAGATGACCATGGAAACATGCCGCCGACCATCC
>NJDC01003396.1:80490-99617 GCA_002245475.1 Calephelis virginiensis
CAACGCATCTGTGATACTCCTGGTGTTGCGGATGTCCGTGGGCGGAGGTGATCACTTTCCATCAGGTGACCCACTTGCTCGTTTGCCTCCTCTTCTATAAAAAAAAATGCTCGTCCCCCTTGGTTCATATTTGAAAAATATTTACTAACAGCTTTTCCAGGTGCGAGCGTATGTGTGCTTATCACTAAAACTGTGACCTCAACTAGTTGACAGAGTTTTACGATAGCCCAGTAACCATTCCATTACATACTTCATCCAGGCGACAAAATATAAGTGCTTGCTGTTGCCTTTTTCGTTTTTAGAGGGTAAGCTAGCTTACGTAAGAACCATAACATTCCAGTCCATGTTTTGGAACGCACCATTACTACATTGTAGGGGTTTCTATAGCATTAGACCGTTGCCTATAGACACCACAGATGCTTAACACAGAGGTGTGTCGCATTAGCACGGAGCACAATTGCTAGTACTGACTCTTTGGCAACAGGAACAGGTGAGGCAGTGGTACTGATCTAGATGAGCTGCAGTTCTACTTCTAGATATTCATCAGGAAATCATTGTCACATTATTACTACAACAAAAAAAAGCTTCATTATAATTACGTCTTTAGCAAACCATTCGATCCTGCAATGGCAGCTGCATATTGCTGCATAGCGACAAGAATCATATTTTAAAACTGATTTTTGTAAAATCGATAGCCCTACACAAAATGGGACATTAAAACGATCTCTTTATTTGTCTTTCGTCAACCTGCTCTGTTTGAATTGAGGGTCTTTTGACGTAACATAAGGGTTACCTGGAAATATGATATTGTAATAAATTATACAGCGTGGACAGCCCTCGTATGACATTTTTATCTTTTCACAGAAAAATGTAATTATACAATAAAAATTTGAGTGTGAAAATAAAAACGCTGCGGTTTTTGTAAATTTTCTAGAAATATGTACGGTGTTTTTATTATAACGAGTCACCAGTTTTACAGTAACACAACCATAAAATAAGTTAAATGAATAAAATTTCTAAGAATTTATGATGTTACTCATGATTCATAACTTTAAAAAAATACTGCATATTTAATCATAATTTTAAAGAAAGAAACACTTGTACTGTACCAGAAACCTTTAAGAGATATATTGTTTATTGGTATAGATATGTTGATGATGTACTCTGTCTCTGGACAGGTTCCAAAGATGAATTGGAACAATTTTTTATATACATGAATTCCCTAAACCAACATATTAAGTTTACCATGGAAATAGGGCAAAATACAATAAATTTTCTGGACCTTACTATTTCCTTCAAAGAAAATAGACATCAGTTTAACATATTTAGAAAAAGCACGTTTTGTGACAATACCATTCCCCCAGATTCCAATAATCCAAAAAGTTTTATGCAATGTTACACAGGTAATTAACATTACCTCTAGATTAACAAAATTTTAAATGTGAACTAAGAACCATTAAAATTATAGCCAGTAATAATGGTAACGATCCTCAGCTCATTGATTTGTTATTGAGGAGATGAGAAAAGAAACAAATATATCGTGTTATATATCCAGGTATCATTCAAAAGACCTCTAGTGATAATAAAAGGTATGCCAGACTGGCTTTTCTGGGTAACATATCCTACATATCCAGGATGATAAAAGATTGTAATCCGGTATTTTACACGTCTGGATCTTTAAAACACCTTCTCTTCAATAACAGAACAAAGACATCAAAAATGGCACATAGTGGTGTCTATAGATTGGAATGTGAGGAATGTAAGGCTGAGTATGTTGGACAATTTGGAAGGTCATTTTCAATAAGAGTTAAAGAACACATGAGAACTTGGCGTTCCGGTAAAGGGGAATCTACATTTGGTAAACATCTAAGGGACGAAGGTCATACTTTCAATCCAACAAAAAAATTTTCGGTCTTACATTACTGTAATAAGGGTAGGAGGCTAAACGCTTTACAAGCCTTATCAATTAATAAGAGAAAAAACAATCCAAAATTATTAAATGATCAGATGGATCTTAATACATCACCCCTTTTAAATGTTTTCTAGTATTTTAATCTAATAATACAGTATTATTATTATTATTGTGTTGACTGCTTACTGCTTATTTTAAATTGAATTACTTTTTACCGTTTATTTTATTTTATTTTAGTGTGGAATATTTTTCTTATTTAATTTTTAATATTATAATTTAACTTTAAATAAATAATTTATTATTTTTATTATGATATGAATGTTTTATTGTATGTTATTTTTTAGTTTTCTAATTTTCACATGGGCATTTATAAAATTATTATTATTATTATTTCTTTTAATTAATTGATTTTAGCATAAATAATTATGTTTTACATATGTAAAAAAAATGTAAATTTAATTTAATATTTAATTAATTAGTGGAGGCAATTGACATGTTTTTTAATATTTTCTAAAATGGTACTTTTTTCACCATTTAGTGGTGAAATAATCTATAGCGGGCAACTCCGTTGTATAACGTATCAAAGTTCTTTGTATCTACCCATTATAAATGAATTTATAGTTACACATCAAAAATAATATTGTTGAGTAGTTTAAGTTTTAGCCCTGATGATGCTATATAAGCGAAACCGGTAGGCTACTAATTACAAAGTAATAAATTATAAGTGATAAGTAAAACAGTACAAGTTTCTCTATAAATATAAATATTTGGAAGTTTTACCAAGCGCCGACGATGGAAAATATCAAGCATATTTAATCTGTCAAATGAAATTATTTTGTTTCTCTAAATACCTTTAGAAAGCGTAAACGCTGTAACCCTTGATAATTCAAAAATACGTTTTTCACACCGTTAAAATCAGAAAAAATCTGTATCAAATGAACCGACATTCGTTGCTCTAGGACAAAAATATTATGAACTTATAGAATGGACTCTATTATCTCGCCATATCGTTTTGACTAATATTAAAATACTTAATAATATTCAAAGTGATAAAGTTTTTACATTGTCAATTGCAAACCACTAAGTACAATAGAGAAACGGTTAATATTTAACGTTTATTGCAACAGACCGCAGACCCTTAAATCACAAAATTAACGAACAGTTTTATTCACCCAGAAATGTCTTGGAGTTTGTTTAATTAACGATTACTTTGCGAAAACGTTTTAGGGCATTAATATGTTTCGTGTAACTATTCTGTTTTTATTTGCAGAAAAAAAATGGCAGACGTTTATATAAGTAATAATAAGTATCTTCATGACCATATCCCCGAAGGGGAAGGCAGAGGCACAATCAGGGCACTCACGACTAGCGGAAGACACTAAGTCCCACAATGTGACAGGTGGCAAGCCTATCGCCAACCGGTCACATATCCAGTCTCTAGCAACGTTTTTTTTTATTAGAAAATTGGAAATACCACATTATCGTTTTGTTGCGTTTACATATTATATAAAAAAGTATCTTCAAGCCCATAACCCTGAAGAGGCAGCTAGAGGCACAACCAGAGTACCCACGACTAGACGAAGACAAGTCCCACAATGTGATAGGTGGCAAGTCAATCGACAACCAAGCGCATATCCTACGTAGGACAACGTTATTTTTGTAACAAACTTTAAAATACACATTTTCTATTTATTTTGCTTCCAGACCCGGAGATTGAACCCGGGACCTCAAGAAGTTAATCCCGACGCTGGGCCGCTAGACCACGAAAGCAGTTATATACGTTAGTTACTTAAAACTAAAAATATTTAATATGAAAATGTTAGAGATACTCGTATTTTCTGGTATACAAATAATAAACCAAATAATTAAACCGTTGTAAAACTAAATCTGAAGACGAAATATTTTTTAAAACTTTAATTGCATCAAAATAAAATTGTATTAAACTTTGCGAAGACGAAACCACATGGCTCCCGCTGTGAATAAGTTATTAGATGCCAGTTATAAAATATCAAACTCTTCACTCTAAACGCTCTAACTCTAGAAATTCTTCATGTATAGACCTAAGTCAATATACGTAGCTTAACCTATTGTCAGTATGATTACTATGGTATAATTTCGAAATAGAAAGTTAATGATCAGTAGTATCAGATCAGATAGTACCAGTTTTTCATCCTATTCCCATGTGACGGTAGCGAAAGAGCCAAGAGACATATTTTGACTTAAATTTACAGTTGTGAATTTATAGCTTTTAGAACGAAAAGCTTGTCTCTACATGACATCTGATAACTTTTTTCACAGTGTGAGACATAATATGGCTTCGTTTTGGCATCATTTTACAAAAAAAAATGTATGGTGGGATTTTCGGTTTGTAATTTGTATTTCTTTACTTTTCTTCACGCCTATATCCCCAAAGAGGTATGCAAAGGTACAACAAGGGCTCCCACGACTAGCCGAAGACACTAAGTACCACAACATGATAGGTATCCTATCTCCAACCGGACATATCCAATATTGGAAAACTTTATTTTTATTAAAAAATTGAAAATACACATTTGAAACTTTTTTTGGTGCTGACCTGGAGATCGAACCCGGGACCTCAAGAATTCAAGTCCGATGAAGGACCGCAAGACCGCAGAATCGATTATTTATTATAAGTTGATTGAGAGAATACTAATAGTATATTAAAATTTTGTAGTAGTATAATTTAATAGGCGATAGAAAGCTGCGTAAAAGTAAAAAAGTAGTAAGGGAAATAAACTGGAAAATCAGTAACTATCCAAAATTAATATTGCAAAATAATGTAATTCGTATTCGTACGAGTATCTCTGTGGTCTAGCTGTCCGGTATCGGAGTTGACTTCTTGAGGTCCCGGGTCCGATACCCGGGCTGGGCAACAAAAAAAATAGAAAATGTATATTTTTAATTTTCTGATTAAAGAAACGTTGTCCCGGATTGGATATGCGCCAGCTTGTCGATAGGCTTGCCACCTAAAACGTTGAGCGACTTATTATCTTCCGCTAGTCGTGAATGCCCTGGTTGTGCCTTTGCCTACTTCTTCAGTGATGTGGGCGTCAAGATACTTTACTTTACTTTTCTATGTAATTTGTAACAAAATTCTAAACACTAAAAAAATGCTTACTGCGAGTATATAAATAAATTAAAATCAAATTTTAAAATTATGAGAAATATCAATCCATCAACTTGTTATCGAAATGTTAGGTCGAGTTACACTGCCAATCGATATTGCTACACATATACCTAAATAATAGAAACTATAACATTTAATATGGTTTCTATAGGTATATGTGGTATATAATATGCTTATCTTTTATCATCAAAAACACCAACTGTGTTTTACTGTCTTATCATATAAAAAGTACTTCCAAAATCCTTGCCACTTATTTTGAAGTTCGAAATATGAATTTATATTTCAGTAACAGCGGAAGTTGCTGTGATTGGACATAGCAGATGGTTGGCGCGAATACGCTCCAGTGAGAATGCTTTGGCACTGTCACGGTTAAGTTGCAAACAAAATATGACAGTGTTGTTGCAAGTGTTCAGAATCTTGAACAAATATGTTTGACAAATACACATATCAAAAAAGAGTGTCCAACAGTCCAAGTTTTTTTGGACTATTCACTGTAGCTTTACATAGGAGACAAAAACAATTTCTTTTCAACTTTAAAACCATTTGAGCGTTGTCAAATGTTAAAGACTAACAATTATTTTATTAACACGTCGTGATTTGATAGTTATTTATTCGAAAGATCGCTTGTGTTTCCGAAATGGTCCCACAGTATAACTGCTATAGTGAATTTTGTGATAATAAATGATTTTTTTTAGAATAATTCAATAACCGCTAGTCGGATCATGATAAAATTATTACGTAACCACTTCGGAATTACTACTTTCCTTCTCATGCAAGAACCATAAAAACTTGTTACTACCCGAGTAATCGCAAGACACAATATATTTTTTTAGATTAGGTTTATCTTATTTAACTTATTATTTGCTATTCATTTTTATTAATTAGATATAAGCTGTTATTGGGAACATTTATTAATATTTACTTTTGTGCAATTAATAAAAAAATTAAATATAAAAAACAGATTTTCTAAAACAGTGGTCTCACAACTTAACACTGACGGGTTTCAGAGCTACAAACTGAGGAATCTCCGCACAATGTGTGGCGTCCTCAAAACTACTTCCTTCTGAATCCGGCCCTTTATTAATCCAGGAATAAAACGAGAGTCTCGTAAGTTATTGGTCGAGAGCATTCCGTCATTCCGTCGTCGGCGCTTGGTAAAACTTCCGAATATTAATATTTTTAAACAAAGAAACACTTGTACTGTTTTACATATAACTTATAATTTATAATTTTGTAAATAGCCTACAGGTTTCGCTAATACCGCATCATCAGGCCTAAAACTGGGTATAAGCGAAACCGGTAGGCTATTTACAAAGTAATAAATTATAAGTGTCACGTAACAGTACAAGTGTTTCTTTGTTTAAAAATATGTATAAAAAAGTTGACAAATATCAAACACTCTTATGTCTTTAACTAGACTTGCGTGATCTATTATCCTACTACTTTTACTACTACTACTACCACTTTGCTACTACTTTAGCGGGAACTGAAAGGCACCTACAATTAACCTACAATTTATACTTCTCTCAATCTCCATATCAACTTGCTCTCCTCTAGTTTGAGGTGGTATCCTCTGAGGTGGGCTGGACCAGCCGGTAGGATGGATATACTATAGTGTTTTCTAGCCCATAGATATCTTTTACCATTAGTACAGCCGTATGCCACAAAAAAATTGCTTTATTGCAAATCCTTTGAAACTGTCCCAGACAAGTTACAAAGAAACTGTGACAGTGTTATTGCAAGTGTTCTGAATTTGAGTAAACGAGTTTGACAAATAACAAGGGATGAGGATTACATTTTGCAAGCAATGTGCTTGGTCATAGTAAAAAAAACTTGCTTGCTTGATTATGACGTGACTAAAATGGATTAACTAATAAATAAATTGAATAAATAAATCTCCGTTTTGCTAGAACGAATCTGATAAATCTAAATATCAACTCAATGGATTTAAATAAAGTTGTAAACAATATACTTACTAATAATAATTCAAACAGAAATATCGATTTTATAAAATTTATCGAACGCTCACCACATACATTCGGAATTTCGATTGCAACTTGATAGCAAAAAAATGAAAACGCATTTTCTTAACAAAATTCCGATACATGCGGAATTCCGTTTCAAAAAAATCACAACAAATCTTAAATACACATGGACCACGCACGTCAGTAACTTTTCCGTACGGAATACGAGTGGATTTGTCAACGTAAAAATGGCATAATTAAAAATTGTTAATGTTTATCTGATATTTCATATTACAAATCATATTGTCAACATTTTACACATAGATATTTTTGATGGAATATTAGTTACTAAAATCAAGTAAACCTCTGTGGTGTAGCGGTCCTGGTTTTCGACTTGACTGCATGAGGTCCCAGGTTCGATATCCGAGTCGAGCAATAAAAAGAAAATTTGGTTTTCCAATTTGCTAACAAAAAATCTATAATCTCTGCCTACCACTTCGGGGATATGGACGTGAAGGTACTACGGATTTAATAAATTGTTCAGACGGATGCAAACACATGTCTACAACTAGTATTTACAACCGTTTAGAACCCCTATGAGTAAATGTTTAAATGACTATAACATTGTGTATGCCTAATTTCATTTAGTAGTTTTAGTTACGCGCAAATAGCTAAAAGAATCAGTCAGCTTTGTCTTTTAGCCATAAAGTTGACTAAATGTTAAATGTTCATTTAACACAAAGATATTTCTATTTAGAACAATTACAAAATTGCATTTATTTAAAATACAATAGACAAAGAAATTATGAGTCAGCCATTCTTATTTATCGTGTGAAAATCGACGAAACTACTCCAATCTAAGGCGGACTTGAAGCATGTAATTTAATACTTTCTATGGACTTAAACGTTACATTCAAAGAAATAATTACATGGCCACTGCTTATCTGACGACGTCTTTGACAGCTCAATATTACTTTGGGCAAAACAGTAGATCCGGAACAAAGACTTTGTTCATAGTTAGACGCGGCATTTGTAGTTCGTGAGTGTGATTTTTTGCTCTTATACAAAATCATACAAATGACGTTTGTCCTGTTGATTAGTGATGAATGATGTTATAGTGAATATAATGACGAAAGTTTGATATTTTTTACACCAAAATTGTTAAAATAATCTTGATAAAACGTGAAAGTTTTTTACATGTTAATTTTGACTTTATTTAATAATTAATCAAACTTGTCGCCTCTGTGGTCTAGCGGTCCGGGTGTTGGACTTGACTGCATGAGGTCCTGGGTTCGAATCCCGGGTCGGCCAACATAAATAAAATTGGATTTTTCCAATTTTCTAATTAAAAAAAATGTTGGTCGGGATTGGAAATGTGCCCGGTTGGCGATAGGCTTGCCACCTATCACATTGTGGGACTTAGTGTCTTCGGCTAGTTGTGGGTGCCTTGGTTGTACCTCTGCCTACCTCTTCGGGGATATGGGCGTGAAGATACTTTTTTTTTAATCAAACTTAGCGCATGCAGAAATAGTAGTCCTAGCATCCAAGTATTCAGTTGGCAATGCACATTTTGTTGTACTACCTTTGTTGTCTACATCTGTTGTAAATGGTCTAAATAAATGGTCTATCATTTATATTTCTAACCATGCATCAATAAATCTGTCTGCTCGTTTGATTTCCAATAGTAAGAGTAAAATTAGCTAAGCATTATTAGGCACAAATGTGGTGTCTTTATGCTCGCTTATTATTCATCATTGAAATGCCTCGTCTATATCCCACATACTCGTATGTCTTTTATACGGATTAAAACAAAAGAATATGAATAAAAATGCCGACAAACAAAGCACGATGCATATTTCGTGGACTCTTTATGTAAATTAATTCATAATAAATATTTTGATTCTGTGTTAACGAGTAGTTCGAGCTGAACGAGTGTCTCGTTAGGGTTGAACGGGTATGTCCATTATCATTATATTGTTATTGACAATCTTTTTATAAAAACTCCTTTGTTATCATCCTAGTTAACAAAAGCTTTTATGTTTATTTTAGACAGGTCTTTAATTTTTATTTAGTCTTTAGTTTATTTTAGGAAGGCCTTTAATTAACAATTTAAGGTTTTTCCTATAATGTCCTGAGGGCCTACCATAAGATTTGAAAGAAAAGGTCTTGTCAAAGGAAAGTCTTATTTTCATCATAAAACTTCATTACTTTAGTTTTTGTCATAAGCTTTTAAATCAGCCTTGTTTCATTACAGCATTAACAAATATTTTTTTGTAAATTTTGTCTAATATCTGCTACATTACTTTTTAATCTTTTTTTATGATATTGGAAGGCAAACAAGCAGACGGATTTCCTGATGTTAAGAAATTCACGCCGCCTAGAGACACCTAAGGTGGTAACGGTGCGTTGACAACCTCAGGCTGGGATGCCTCGAGGAAAAGTAAGTTTACCGGCTACCTAACCCTCCGAATCGGAACACGTCATGACGTTATGGCGGCAGGAATAGGTAAGGCGGTGGTACCAATCCGGACGAGTCGCTGCTAAACTCTACCTAGTCAGATGTCACGGTGTTAGTGACGGTAAACATTGCTTCCAATTGATTTTGACGATATAATTAGTAAATGTCGAGTATAAAAATTTTACACTTACACTTACACTTACTTACGTCCCCTTACGTCAGACTAAGATTCGTTGGTTATAATTTTTTTATTTGATAAATAATTTTCTAGTTAACCATTTTCGTCGTCATAGTAAGCATCCCAAGGCCTTAGTAAAGCGGAGGCACCCATATTGAGCTTAGTTATAGATGCCGTCGCTATAACGGCAAGGATAAAAAACACGAGACACCAATTTTTTCGTGAATATTTATAAAAATGTACACAAAAAATTAAATCATATGAAAACATTTGTGAATTGTAAGGAACTACATAGATTACTTGTTAAGTAATAAAAACACTTTTAGCTAAAAAAAATATTTTAATTTTTTGTCACATTTCTACAACTAACCTGAGGCACTGTTGAAAATCATGACTTAAAAAAATACTCTTTGGTCTGCTGTAGCGGTTCAGATAAAAATACTTACAAGTGAAAGACGACAGGAACGTCTGGATTACCAAGATCCCAAGGCTTTACCCAAGGGAGCACATACCAGCTCACCGTTACAGATTACCGTTTAAATCCCAACAACCACGCCTTCAATGGAAAGTTCCAGAACACCTCACAAGGATAATTCGGTTACATTATCAAACCAGAACTCGAAGTAACTCAGTTACACAAGAAACCTTACCCACGATAAATAAGAGGACAACTACCACGAGAAAAAATATTTTCACCATTTGTGCGAGTTGTCTAATTATTTCCACTTTGCCTTTATGACCTTTAAAACAGAAGGCTATAAATACGATGTATTTCTTGTACGCTTTGAACGAACAGATTTTGACGGTTATTTTTAATAAGGTTTATTTCGAAGACGCGTCGTCGAGGTGCACAAAAATATAGGCATTATTAATTCGAGCTCCAAAACCACTTGTCGGATCTTGATAACATTTATATCATGCCCAACTTTTCAAAAACGTAATTAACAAAACGTAACGTTTTTGCAGTTACTGGGATTAAATGTTTAAATAATGAGTAACTAAACTAACATGAGTAGGTACGAATAGTAAATGTTATACTATAAGCCGTTTAGTTAACCTGCAAAAATTCCTCGAAAGTTGAAGCATGTGATTTACGTCTCGTATATTGACTTAATGGCCAGCTTTCGGAAACTTTCGTGTGCTTTAAGAACATGTAAGAACGCCGTATTCAAAACGAACTGTCACCGGTGTTTGGGATTTCAGCTTCTTCCTTTTAAAATATGGAAACTTGGAACAACTTTGAAAATGCATACATACGTACATTTTGCGATTTTACATGTGAACTCAGTAAAATTTTCATATTGTGTTCAAGTCTTCAAGTTTTATACGTGACCCTAACAACTTACTATTAAAATAATGCCAGACTATGAATTAAATATGAGACTGATTATTTATTTAATAATAGGTATTAGATAATGTCGTTGTTTCAAAATAACCTATCTCTATTTTCAACACAGCCTAAGTCATGCGGCACAATTAATTATTACAACATTTTTTGGCATTAAAATGTGATGTGTAAGTAAATGTATTTAATAAAATTGATAGAAGAACGCGTTACTTTGCTGAAATCCATACTTAAATCCAAATAAAATTATTTAATTTGCAATTTTCGGCCAAAAAAATGTATACATATTATGGCGTAACAAAACAGGCAAAACAGTGCGCTGATAATGAATCGGACTTATCGGAAGCTAAAACTCCCAAATATATCCAGCTCCACATAACACACACCACTAAACTGTTTTATTAGCACCAACAATACATACACTACTAAAAACTCAACGTAACGTTTCGCTTCGTAACCGAAACATCATCAGGAGAATTCGACTGCACTCCACTAAGGTGAAGCAGCATCATTTTATTTGGATTTAAATGTATTTAGCCCATATATCAAACTATTATTAACAATTGATAATGTTGAAAATATACGCGACAAGTCGGATCGTGATAAAATTAATATAGGATAGAATCATGCCCTAAATAAGTGTCTTCACGTCCATATACCCGAAGGGGTAGGCAGAGGCACACTCAACGCACCCACGACTAGCCGAAGATACTCGTGTCCACAATGTGCATACACAATGTGCTCGCCAACCGATGCCCTGTATTTTAAAAAGAATCATAAAAGTTATTGTCATTGGCAGACTAAACGCGTAACAAAAATGCCTTCATAAAGAAACAAGCAATTGAATTGAGAACCTATTTGGAATAAGCTAAAAGGAAATACAGAAAGTGTTTGAAGAAAAAATGGGTTTCAAAAGTTACTGGCAGCGATGGCACCAGTTAGTTCGGGACCGCAGTGGGTCTTCCAGTACTTCTATTCTATAAGTCCCACAATATTATTAATTACTATTCGTTACCATCCTTTTCTAGCCATTACCATCTAACCCGGTAAAATATACGCATACGCATATCACTTGCGGTATAGAAACAAAACATCCGCCGATGATGGTGTGATCACATCTCAACAACAACAATTATAAAATAATAATTAAAACCCGTATCCAATTACATTATTGGTAAACGAAATATAAACAGTTCAAAGTTATATTATTAAGCAAAAGCATTCGTTTGATGTTAAATATTCCGCATCAGTTATTTATTGGTAATTTTGGCAAATGTGAAAATATTTTAGAGCAATTAACTGACTTAGTTAATTTTAATGAGAGCAGTTATTTTGGCTAACGCTAAGACCGTTAAATGAAATAACTGCCGATTTATTTGCTTGAACATCATAAGCTTCGAATATTTTGGACTTTATTCGGATGAGTGAACTTTTACAAGCTTTAATTAATTTTGTTATTGCTATTGTAAAAGTTTATCTTTGTCCACTTTTTCGTTAACAAATATCAATTAAAAGAGATTACGTAATATGTAATAAAATATTATACAATTTTTTTATAGCAAAATTACGTTACAGTTTAATAAAAGTTTACTATTACGTTATGTAACGTATAACCTTATTTTTACACAAATCTTACGAAACTTTTGTTTTTATTTTAATCTAAGCACCTATACTAATGTCGATTATGTTATAACATATTGAAAAAGTTCAAGAAAATAGTTCTACACAAACCAAACAAGAGATTCATTTGGATTTTTTTTTATCTGTACGAAAAGTATCTCCATGCCCATCGTGGATCCGAAAAGGTAGGCATAGGTACAACCAAGGCACCCACGACTAGCAAAAGACACTAAGTATCATAATTTTTATTAGGCAATTGAAAATGCACAATTTCTAATTTTTTCGTTACCTGACCCAGGGATCGAACTCGGAACGTCAAAAAGTCAAGTCCGACGCCGGACTGCTAGACCAAAGAGGCGATAATTAAGCGATAAGATTTTCATATGTACTGTCTGTCTGTTACTGTTACTGTTGTCTCACTTTAACCTCTCCTTCGTTTTGACGTTATTAATTATTGACAACACAAGGCCCTCAGAAAGAGAAGTCAGTACATTAGAGTGAGTTAGCAATATTCGAAATGAACCCAGGTCTTTGTTAGGAGCGTAAGCTCCAGAAGTATTTTAGCTTCATGGTATAGATGGTATTTGATTTCTTATTGCCAGTGTAAAATTATTCTACGTAGAAGGTAGATGATTTGATATTTATCCAGATTTACAGCTAATGGTAGATGATTTGATATTTATCCAGATTTACAGCTAATAAAAAAAATTGAAACAAATTACTGGAGAAATAGCAAATTTGATCTTATCCTAAAGTAAGCAAATTATATGCTAGTGTTATCGGTGTTAGACAACGATTCTAATACATATAAATATTAATACAGATACCAGTATAAATTTAATAAACACAGACCAGTAAATACATCCATGTTTATCTCACAACATACCGTCTGTCCGTCTGTCGGGATAGCATCTAAGCCTCGAAGTTTCAAAGATTTCAAACAAGATTTTCAAAACGAGGCGGACGAAATACGTATATTGTTGCTAAAATTAATAATTGGACATTGTTTTATTTAATTCTATTAAATATAGTTAAAGTTAAAAATGGCCGGTGCAAAATAATTTTGTAAGTGAAGGAAGACATAGATGCTGTTGCAGCATATTTTGTATTTACTGTTATTGTCCTCAGTACATAAAAATAAAAAAAAAATCGCTTTCTGCTGTCTGCTCCTATGTAGGTAAGTACATCTATAAAACTGCACAAATTATTATTATGCGATTTTTTATTAAAAAAATATCTTCTTTAAAATGTACATTAAGCAAATGAAAGTTCTTCCCCAGTCCTTAAAGAAATATTTCACCCCAATATAAATATGAATACTTTTAAGGGGGTCAAATATTTTGTTAGCTTACCTCTCGGTATACCCGTGTAGGTACTTGTTCGATGTCTTGTCGGATAGGCACACTAGAACATTAGAACTAACCTTCTAAACATTTTCGATTAAGTACCCGCTCGTATTAAGTTTATTTTTAAACATATTAAATCGGGCAACAAAAAAATTAAAAATATGTATTTTCAATTTTCTTATAAAAAAAATGTAGACCGGGATTGGGTATGTGCTCGGTTGGCTATATATAGGCTTGCCACCTATCACAATGTGGGGCTTAGAGTTTTCGGCTAGTCGTAGGTACCTTGGTGATATCTCTGCCTTCTTCCTCGGGGATATAGCATGTTAAAATCGATACATGTATAAATTCGTAGTGTTTTAGCCAAGGAATTTTTATGTGTCCTATTTGAATTTTGTGAAACTACACATGCCCCATGCATACTAAAAGTTTTGCACTTCTAGCTAATCGGTACTATTTGCATTTTGAATGATATATTTTTAAACCGTTGCAACCTTTTTAGTAATAAAAAAACAAATGGCGGGAGATTAATTTGTCAATTGTATTTTTTATCATACATCAAAGTTCTACGTACGCAACAAAAATGGAGTTAAGCCGAAAAGATTTTAGAGCGATGATTTTTTATGTTTTAAAAGTTTTTTTTTCCGCAATACGGTGCTGCTTGTCTTCCAAATGCTTTTGGGAGAAAAGCACCTTGTTTGAACACCGTGAGGCCATGGTTTGCTGAATTTGAGAGAGGTCGAGTTTCTTTACATGACGAATTTCATTAAGGGTGGCCTTCAACTGCCGTCAACGAAAATATTATGCTACTGTTAAGCGGTTAATTGAAGAAAACCCCCAGATTACCAATGAGACAATTCGAGGACAATTGGGATGCTACTGAAGTACGACCACGGACGGTCTAATGCTGTTTATGACATTGTCACATGAGACGAAACGTGGATTTATTGTTTTTAATCTGAAAAAAAAACAGCAATTATGTGAACGGATGTTTGAAAATGAGAACAGTGAGATAAGCAAGAAACGTTGGTAAGAAAATGATCGTGTTTTTTTTCTCAACTACGGGTGCCATCTGTACAATTCCACTTGAAGATCAAAAGAGTGTCAATGCCGAGTGGTATTCTACTATTAGTTTACCCAGGGTGTTAGAAAAAGTTAGCGAAAGACGACCCAAAAGCCGCATTCTCCTACACCATGATAACGCTTCTCCACACAACAAAGTCATTTTTAGCTTCAAAAAAGTACATTTCATCACTCATCATCCGCATAGTCCCGACCTAGTACCCTGTAATTTCTGTGTTTTCCCCAAAATCAAAGATTTGATGCTTTTGCCAACTCCGAAGAAGCAGTGATAGCGTTCAATCAGCACGTAGAAAATATGCCTTCAGATCTGTGGTCCTCCTGTTTTAAAAAAAATGGTTCAATCGCATTAAAGAATCTCTCAAATGTTAATTACATTATTTTGAAAAGCAATAAACATAATATTTTGTTCATAACATGTTGCTTTTTAAAATTACGCAAAATTTATAGTGTGACCTACGTATAGAGATTAATCCAGGTCTATTTGCGCTATTGTTATTATAATTGGTTTGTGTTAGTCCGGGCTCCTTTGCAGATTAGACCAAATCCCTTCTTGTCAAGCAGCTCGTAATAGCATACCATAGCATAGGCTTGCTCTCACTAACACTGTGACATTCTACTAGATGGTAGAGTTTCGTAGCGACTCGCCCGGATTTATACTACCGCCTTATCTATACCTGCCGCCATAACGTCAATGCTTGCCGTTGACATGTTCCGCTTCAGAGGATAAGATTACCGGCTAGGTAAGCCTACTTTCACTTGAGGCCTTTACCACCTTTGCTGTCTCAAGGTGGCGTGAATTTCTTACTATCAGGAAATCCTTTATCCATAACTGTTGTTTAACTATAAAGTAAAATGTGCAGATTTGTTTTATTTGATCTGTTTTAATTGCATACTAATACATCGGTTGATAGGATTGGACATAAATATTTGTGACATCTATAATACTACTAGCCGCCTGCTCCGGCTTCGCTCGGATGGTAATTTTTTTAAGCATAAATTGAGATGTAAACTATCCTATCTTTCAAGTTGGATCAAACTGCACACGGTGTGCAAATTTCATTGAAATCGGTTCAATAGTTTAGGAGTCCATCGCGGACAAACAACGTGACACGTAACTTATATATATTAAGATTACTAGAGCTATTAAATTGATCTACTTTTTACATATCAGGTAGGAATTTAAGTCTGGTTCTTGCAGTTTTATTGCGCTTAAATGATTGATATTACATATATACATAGCTATATAGACCAATCAACACCATTAGGATCGAAACATAAAAAATACTTTCGTAGTCAAAGATCAACAAGTTAAGAAAGTCCGAGTTTGCTCAGAAGCCGGGCGGTCGCCTGTGTTTGCTCAATATAATGGGTCCGATGTTTGCTCGGCGTGATTGATGCCGGCATCGTACTAATGGATCGATAGTTCTTCAAAGTTGCGCTTCTCACCGATTACTTTTCAAGTCCGTGGAAAATCTCTGTTTAATCTTACATGTAATTGTGTTATTGAAATAAAACACTTTCTACGTTGTTTATTTAATATTTGAATATTGTGTGTGTGGGTGCGTGTGTGCGTGTGTGTCTGGTTTCTGTGGCATTATAATTTTTGAACGGACGTACCGATGTCGATGCGGATTTTTTTTTAACTTTTGTGGTTGAGACGGTTTTTAGCTTAAGGTATACATGTGGGTTTTATCGGGGATTATCTATTGCATATTTTTACTATTGAATATTTAATCCAAAATGTATAATTTATATCTTAAGAAAACAACGTTCCCCAAGATTGGATATCGAGATATGTTTGGCCAGTTGGCAATAGGTTTGCCATTTAGAGTGTAAAAGTATCTGCGACTAATCGAGCCATCCTTGGTTGCCCTTCCTACTTTTGGGGGGATAAGGATGTAAAGATATTCCTCATAAATTTTATAATGTGTAAGAACCATTTTTACCAAACGTACACACCAATAAGAAATATGGCATTTTTAGTTGATGGTTTTCTCTTAACATTAGGAATAGCACCTGCAAGCTTGTTATCTTATAACATAAAAAGACTTTTACATAGCAAAATACGAAAGATGCAAGCCTTTTTAATATATACATCATGTGTGTATAAACACCGTAAACCTTTTCCAGAAGCGGTGTAACTTGATACACCAGGGGACGGTTGTCCACATGATTAGCAAATTAGTCAGATGAGGCTCAAGGTGCATAACCTCCAATATCACTTTACATATTTAAAGGAGCTTTACGGCTTGACAATCTTCATGTCATAGAAACAAAGTTTTATAATAGACTTCATCGTATTTGTCAGGAGGTTTTGTAATAACTTATACTTTTAATGTTAAATAAAATAATATTTAAGATACAAATAACTTTTTTTTTTCTTTTTCCCACATATTATATTGTTAAAGGTTATGAAGAACATTACATTATAAAAGACTTGAATAGCGCCTCGTGGTCTAGCGGTTCAGCTGTCGTGGATGACCTGGTTGAACCTCTGCCTACCCTTAGGAGATACTGGCGTGAAGATACTTACTTACTTATTATACTTATATAAGAAACTTTGAAATATCGATGCACTATAAAGCCGGCATCTATCACGCCGCCTAAACATCCCGTGATATTAGGTAAACACACGCGATGGTCCAGTTTCTGAGCAAACTTTCTTAAATCGTTGATCTTTGATTACAAATACCTTTGACGTGACAACGTCTTAAATTAGGTTGTGGCTCGGAGGCACTCTTGAAAAAGTGTAACGCCCACTCACGTCTGTTACGATGAGTCACCGAATGAGAAAGAGGCCGCCGGACCGGTACAATGTTTAAGTAAACAAAATGTATTTCTATAGTTAAAATTTGTGCATTTCTTATTTTCATTTAATGCCTTGTTCCTATTGTGCAATTTAATAATATTCATATCAATAAATATTCTACCGAGAAAAAGACGTTGTCACGTAAAATCTTCGCCCGTAAAACCGACTTTACAGGCAACCATTTTTTTTAATATGTTGTTAATTGTGGCATTAAAATAGTTGGTTTATGGAAAAAAACATTTTAAACTCGATAAAATGCAAAATACACAAATTCAATTCAAACAAAAGTCTGCCAGTGAAAAACAATCAAAATATTCTACCCTTTAGTAAAAAAAATGGTTTTTAATTTTCAATCAACCTTAAGGTATTCTGATTTACTTATACTATAAAAAGCATACTTATGTTGTTATTATAATAATATATTATTTAATATAGATATTCTGAAACATATTCAACCATTTAATACATTCAAAGATCCTAAAGAGAAGAATCTTAAATAATAATTAGTAAGAAAGTTTAAAGCACTATCGACGCACTCGAACGAAGCCAATTTCAATCGCTCTGAGTAGACTCAGACGCATTACATTGGAAAAAACACACACTACCTATCACCCGGATACAAAAAAAAAAATTATAGGAAAAAACTATTAAAATGCATTTCTGTAATAAAAACTCCACTAAATGGTAGATTGCTGAACAGTAGTTAGCGTGGATTAATACATTTTCGTTGCTCTTAACTGTCGTGTTCCATGCTGAAGGGTAGTATAGCGGGCTAACTTTTACACATCGCTATCCATAATCACAATGACACACTAGTAACGTAAAATGAATAACATTTTATGTTTTTCATTTTACGTTACATTAATAACTATATATATAATAACATTTTTTACGAGGGTGTATCCAAAAGTTCTAAGCCCGACCAAGAAAATGAAAGAAAAGTGGTTCTAAATTTATTTTTATTTTTCGTCATAGTCTCCATCTAGTTCAACACACTTCTTCCACCTGACCTGCAACTTGTTTATCCCCTCGGAAAAAAAAGATTCCGGAAGGACGGCGAAATAGTCGTTTACTGCGACTATCATCTCATCTTTGGTCGAAAATTTCGAGCCACCCAAGTGTTTTTTTAAATTTGGAAATAAATGATAATCCGAGGGGGCTAATAATAATAAGGTGAGTGGGGCAGCAATTCGTAGCCACAATCATGGATTACAGACATTGTCTCAACCGAAGTGTGAACACGTGCATTGTCTTGATGAAACAA